>JAYESA010000767.1:40000-42500 GCA_036927795.1 Iris macrosiphon
AACATTGTGAACTAGAGATTCTTTTCATTAGGCATGCAGACTTAAAGGATTCATTGAAGGGCCTAAGCCACTCACCAAATGAATCGGACGAGGAGATGGGGAAGCCTAAGCGACGTTCACTCTTTGGTTATGCGTCCTGAAAATGCAACAATACTTGGTTAGCATACTTCGATCTCTTTCCCTTACGATTCGTAAAGAAAGCGCAAGCGAGAAGGCGAAATCATGAAAACCAAGTCATCGAAAGCAACTCAAAACACAAAGCAACACAAAACCAAAAAGCAAAGCAACCAACGAAAACTCTTGGACTTATTTCAATAGAAGCCGCTCGATTAATTCGAAGGGTTCATTGCACTTCGTCCGTGTTGATTTGGCGGTAAGGTTTCCCCGAGACTCGATTCTCAACCGAGTCGAAGCAGCGTAGTGTTTCTTAAGTAACCGTTCGGAGCAGGGCGTTACATACTACCCCACTGAGAAAAAGTTTCGTCCACGAAACTTAAGAGATCAAGGAGGCGATATACTATGCATCAAGAGATCAAAGGAAACAGACTCACCAACATCGTGCCCACTCTCATCACGCTCGATATTCAACTGATACACTCTTGGCCTTCGTATCTGATCAGTTGGTTCCAGAGCAGGACCCGGAGGGGTATGAGTTTCAGCACCATCTACTGCCAAGGCCTTAAGGATTGGACAATCACGGATCATATGATCTAATTTTCCACACTTAAAGCATCCCTTAGTGATGTGGCGACACGTCTCCTTGGTGTGACCCTGACGGCCACAGAAACTGCACACCTTCCCGCGGTTCTCACCCGCATTGGTCTGTTTCTCGGGATCAGCTTTCTTCTCGCCATTATGGTATCGCTTAGCAGGAGGGTTTCGAGGAGCCGGTGCCCTTTCTGGAGCATTTTGCGGAGTGAACTGCTCGTTCTGCACCGCTGCCTCGAATGCTTGTATATAGGTTTTGCACTCCCGGTTCATAACATCTTTCCTTAGATTATCGTTTAAGCCTTTTATGAACCGATGTGTGCGGGCTGCCTCATCGGGGATCATCGAGCTAGCGAACTTAGCAAGCTTGGAGAATTCCGACTCGTAGTCTTCGACGGACATGCTCCCTTGCTTAAGCTCGGTAAACTCGTCTTCTTTTCTCTGCCTGACAGCCGGTGGAAGATAGTGAGCAAGGAATGCTTCCTTGAACATTCCCCAAGTGATCCTGCCATCCTGATGCTTGGTGGCAAGGTCTGTTTTCTTGACTTCCCACCAGTCGTGGGCTCGTAACCGCAACTGCATATCTGCGCACGCCACCCTCTTGTTCGCAGGTATTGAGGCAAAGCTAAACAAGCTCTCCATCTTTGCGACCCAGTCCATCACCTTGTCCGGCGTGGTCCTGCCTTCAAACTCCGGAGGGTTCAACTTCAGGAACTCAGCGCCTTTAAAGGTAGACTTTCCGGCCGCGCGAGGAGGCTCGTTTGTTTCTGCTAATCCTGCGCCTTGAGGCATGGTCGGGGCAGTCACAGGTATTGCGGCGGTGCCAGATGCACCACTGTTCGCTGCTAGCGTTGTCACTATTTGTGTCAGGGAGTCAAGCTGCTTTTGTTGTGCCAAGGCTCTAGCATCAGCTCGTTGCTGCTGAGCCTCGAATCGTTCTTGTTGCACAGCATGACGATCATTTTGATTCTGTAACATTGCAATCAATCTATCCATTTGATCATCGCTCACGCTAGCTGCGCGCGATGACTCAGGGTTACCAGTACCTGTTCTTGTCATCTTTGCTGCAAAAGAGAGTAGCTTGCATTAGTCTCATAACGTATTATAGACTTATTGCATGGGACGTTGGGTTTTCATACTCTTAGGGACCTTTCTCACTCGATTTACTTCTTATAGATTCGAAATCAATTTTCGAAATTCGGGACTTTTGAAATCGCTTGAAAACTTATATCCTTTTCGAAGACGATGTTTGAAGAGGCCAAGGACGTAAAGCCATGCTTTGATACCACCTGTCGCGCCCCGATCCCGTAAGGGCCTATCCCGTAGGGCCGATCGTCCTCGCTTGGTCCCTACGGAACCATTCGTCCTCGCTTGGTCCCTACGGAACCGTTCGTCCTCGCTTGGGCGCGATGCCGTGCAAGCCTAAGTTGCGCTTGCACCAGGCAACGTACCTGCAAAAGACACAAGTTAGACGAAAATATACATATATAGGCACAGAGTAAAAATGCAGAGAACCAAAGTTGAACACATTTGATAAGCACACAAAATACTTCCATTTTATTGAATACTGAAGATTTGGATTACAAATGCTTGCTTGGCTGAGTTACAAAATATGCCTTAGAAGGCTCACAACTCTTTTTACATTCCCAAAACTAGCCACAACGCCCATTACATTATGCCCTTGTAGTAGGACCAAAATAGCAAAACATCTAGCAGAAGAGGAAGTAGCCCACTGGAGAGGTAAGCAGCGGAAGAAGCAGCACGAACACAATCCTAAGGAAGAGTGCGCACA
>JAYESA010000767.1:67500-72500 GCA_036927795.1 Iris macrosiphon
CACGGGGGCAGACAAACTGTGCAAACGGAGCAGTTTCTGCGCACGCAAGCAGTTTCTGACAAACTGTGCAAACGGAGCAGTTTCTGCGCACGCAAGCAGTTTCTGTGCACGGGGGCAGACAAACTGTGCACGGGGGCAGACAAACTGTGCAAACGGAGCAGTTTCTGCGCACGCAAGCAGTTTCTGTGCACGGGGGCAGACAAACTGTGCGAACGGTAGCAAACGCACCAGTTTCTGCGCACGCAAGCAGTTTCTGTGCACGGGCGTGGGGCTGTCGGGGTGTATCGGCCGCACGGGGCAGAGCAACGCTGCAGTTGCAGCACATTCTGCGCACCCAACAAGTTTATGTGCACGGGGGCGGGGCTGACAGGGTGTATAGGCCGCACGGGGCAGACAAACCGTGCGGTTGCAGCACTTCCTGCGCACGCAAGCAGTTTCTGTGCACGGTCGTGGGGCTGACAGGGTGTAGCGGCCGCCCGGGGGCAAGGCAGCGAGCAGTTTCTGCGCACGGGGGCAGACAAACTTAGCAAACGCACCAGTTTCTGCGTACGCAAGCAGTTTCTGTGCACGGGGGCAGACAAACTGTGCACGGGGGCAGACAAACTGTGCAAACGGAGCAGTTTCTGCGCACGCAAGCAGTTTCTGTGCACGGGGGCAGACAAACTGTGCACGGGGGCAGACAAACTTAGCAAACGGAGCAGTTTCTGCGCACGGGGGCAGACAAACGTAGCAAACGCACCAGTTTCTGCGCACGCAGGCAGTTTCTGTGCACGGGCGTGGGGCTGTCGGGGTGTATCGGCCGCACGGGGGCAGACAAACTTAGCAAACGCACCAGTTTCTGCGCACGCAAGCAGTTTCTGTGCACGGGGGCAGACAAACGTAGCAAACGGAGCAGTTTCTGCGCACGGGGGCAGACAAACTTAGCAAACGCACCAGTTTCTGCGCACGCAAGCAGTTTCTGTGCACGGGCGTGGGGCTGTCGGGGTGTATCGGCCGCACGGGGCAGAGCCACGCTGCAGTTGCAGCACATTCTGCGCACCCAACCAGTTTGTGTGCACGGGGGCGGGGCTGACAGGGTGTACAGGCCGCACGGGGCAGAGAAACCGTGCGGTTGCAGCACTTCCTGCGCACGCAAGCAGTTTCTGTGCACGGGCGTGGGCCTGACAGGCCGTATCGGCCGACCGGGGGCGAGCAACGTGAGCGGCCCGCGGCAGATTCTGCGCCCCGCGGCAGTTTCTGCGCCCCGCGGCAGATTCTGCCCACGGCGTGGGCCTGACACGCTGTATCGCGCGCACGGTTTCGCGTTGCGGCGCGGCGCAAAAAATGACAAGCTCCTCGGGCACTTTGGTCCCCCCTAGTCAGCCCCACAATAAAACTGCAAATCTATTATAGGGGGAAGGTGGTGTTCGCGGAGGGTTTCGTCGCGCGCGACGGGCCCGTCCGCACGGAGGCGAGGATTTCGACGACCCCGTGCTCCACGATGCGTCCACCGCGGCTGACCCGTGCGCGCGGCGCCGCGCTGAGGCGACCCGCGCATCGAGCGGCGGCATCGCTCGAGCGAGGCGAAGGATTCCAGGGGCGCGGTGCGCTGCGTTGCAGCAGTTTCTGCGCGCGCGCTGCGGTCCCCCTGCTGTGCGACAGAAACAGCCGCGTCTCGTGGCTGCTCCTTGCCCCCGTGCGGGCGGGGGGTTGGGCAAGTTTCCTCTAGAAATGACAAGCTCCTCAAGCACTTTGGTCCCCCGGAGTCAGCCCCACAATAAAACTGCAAATCTATTATAGGGGGAAGCAGTGTGTTGGGCTGAAATTTGAGGCGGGCAACGAAATGCGAGCGGACCAAAGGCAGCGCGGTGCGAACGAAATCCCCCCGACCCGACCCTATCGTTGCCGCGCTCGGTGCAGCAAGAACGAAAGTTGCACCACGGACCCTCGTGCGAAGCGAGCTGTGCGAGGCCACGGGGCGCGGGTGCGCGGCCGTGTGCGCACTGTGCGATGCGACCGGAATGCGTCGCAGCGGATGTCACGCCCCGAGGCGTCCCCCGAGCCGTGACCGCCGTGCGGGCCTGGAGTTGCGCCCGCACAAGGCTTTTTAATGATTTGCATAGCAAGCACATACTCAGAGTACGCAGATAAATTGAAACAAAGATTTGAAACATAGAAAAGTTCTCTTTATTGATAATGAACATCTATTACAAACTCTTGAACGAGTCAGCTAATATGCCGAACGGCTTACAAAGAGTTGACTCAAAATGAGATAGCAGTCCTGTACATTACATCCTTTTATAAACTCAAAACGATAAAGACCTCCAGGCTGGAGGATCGCCTTGCCACGGAGCTGCATTTGTGTATGAAGAGTTGCAGGCTTCGGACTTCAGAAGGCTTCGAGGCGCGGTGAAGACGCGCTAACAGCTGGACTGGATCGGGAAGACGACTTCGGCTCCTCGCTCGGTTCGCCTTAGTGCGGAGAACCTGTTTCAACGAGGGTCAGCATATCGAAACATGCTGGTGAAGGCGAGCTAGCCTGACTATACCAATCAACACGTTGTTTAGTGAAGCATGCATATTTGGTTGGTTTCTATCTTGCCTTAGTTCATTTACAGTTAAGCAGCATATTGAATTTACTGAAATGAACGTGCCACCGTTAGGTGGATTTTACCTGACCGTCTGAATTACCTGCACAATACTTACCATGCCTTCCCTGCCACGGAGACACAAGTTAGTATGCAACAGGTTTAAATATACACGATGATCACTGGCATGGTTGCCATAGTGGACGTAGCCGAGGACAAGGATAGCATGCTACGAGAGAACACGATTGCGCTGCAAGCTATCCAGTCCCGAACACGACGACTACACACGAGTTCCGCCCGGATCGGATCGGTGCCAGTGCCCCAGCGACCGTCCGCAGAACCAATACCTTGTGCACAAGTTGTCCATGATCGAACACGATGAACAAGTTAACAGTCATGCATTTTAGGCAACACGAATGCAAGAACACGAGTACACGACAAGCAGTATTGCATGATTTATTTTGCATAGCCTCCCTGAACATTTATGCATATACAAGATGTATTCTACTTAGCACGTTTATAGAACATTTGTACGAACAAGCATACGATAAGGCAACAGTTCACAGGTTTGATTGACAAGCATAATAACCAAGTATATTTGTCTTTTATCTTGGTTTCTTTTATTATTATTTGGTATCGTTTGATCGGGGCAAAGAAGAGTGCAGATTGATTAGCTGTGAAGCTTGGAAGCAGGACTAGCTAATCGGGTTGGTAGCCACTCACTTAGATTTTGGAAAGAAGAAGGAGGCGCTTCACGACTCCGTTCTTTGGAATGGAAAGTATTATATAGAGCAGGAGGAAGCTTCGTTCACCTGCATTACGAATAGCTCGATTAATACTTCTTCTCTCTTTCCAATCTCGAAATAGAAGTGCAAGTCAATGAACGAAAACAATGAAAACCATCGAAACCGTTCAAGGAAAACAAGCAAATCCCAAAACCAACTCAAAGCACGAAAGCAACAAGCGACATCGAAAACCGAGGCAATAAAAGATAGCAGCGGAGAGGTCCCTCCTGACTCTGCCGCTAAGACGATCCTTGGGGCGCAGTCCACTGAATATGGGAATCGATTCCGAAGAAACAAATCCATAACGAGGACGAGTTCTTAATTCAATCTATCCCGATCGAACGATACCGACTTGTGTTTCTTAGCCGCGCTCCCCGCACCGGGGGAACGGGGCGCTACATCCTACCCAACTAATTGGAAGTTTCGTCCCGAAACTTAGGGTAGAACTTACCGTTAGGGATTATTGCGTTTAGGACGACGATCAGGAAGGTTCGGGCAGGAATTAATAGCATGGCCTGATCGTCCACAAGCGAGGCATAACCCAAGTCTCATGCGGCAGTCTTTCTTATCGTGTCCAAGCTTCTTGCAAAATTGACACTTATTGCTCCAATGCTTGCCACCGTTGTACGGACGCTTTGTAGCATTGTTTCCTCTGTCGTTGCTTTGGCGTTTGTGACTGGATGTATGCACAGCGCCGGCAGGAACGTGAGGATAGTGTGGTTCGAGCGACAGAGCGTGATTCATGACTTCACGCATTGTCCGATACTGAGGAACGGCTACGTGCGAATGGATGACAGGGCGTAGTCCACCTTCAAACCTTCTAGCTCGACTCGCTGCATCAGGTAAATAGGCCCTAGCGAATTTGGAGAGTCGGTTGAATTCGGCGGAATACTCTTTAACTGTCATGCTGCCTTGCCGCAGCTGCACGAAGTCGTTTTCCATCTGACGTTGGACTGGAGGGGGTACATACTCCTCTTCGAACGCGGCACGAAAAGTCGTCCACGAGATCGCCTCCTCTCCGTGATCAAATTGGAGAGATCGTCGATGCACGTCCCACCAATCGTGTGCGTTGAGGCGGAGCTGCAGTTGCGCGCAGGAGACGCGCTTATCTTCGGGGACCTCTAACAGAGCGAAGTGATCTTCAAGTTCGGCCAACCAATCTAGAGCTACGACTGGGTCCTCAGTCCCGTTGAATGGGGTGTTGCAGACTTTCTTGAAGCGGCCAAAGTCGAAGGCAGTCACGTCCCTCGCTCTTGGAATTTGCGGTGTCTCTACTTCAAGCACGGGCTGCTCCACCGGAATCGTTGTTGTCGCGGCGGAATGGTTGGCAGCCAAAGTCTGAACGATCTGATGCAGGGTATCTACCTGCTTCTGTTGGACTGAGAATCGTGCTTCTATATTGTCTTGAAACTTGAGCTGACTCTCTTCCGCTCGCTTCTCGGCCCGTTCATGGCGAGCCTCGTCCCTTTGTTGGTTTTCCCCCAACATCCGCAATATTTGCTGAACGGGATCGATGCTTGGCGTGGCTCGCTGGCTTCCTGAACTTCCCGAAGTGCCCGAACTACTTCCTTGGCGTTGCATTTCGTCCGGGACTTGCGCTGCAGATTGCGCAGGGTTCATTCCTTCAAAAGAAGGTAAATTACATTAG
>JAYESA010000768.1:60000-65000 GCA_036927795.1 Iris macrosiphon
CCAACGAGGCATGTCTCAAACAGACTCGATTCAACAAGTGATGCAAATGTTAACCGAGCAACGACAGAGGGATGATGCCCGCCAAGCCAAGTTCGAGAGCAACCTAGAGGCAAGGCTCTCAGTCCAACAAAAGCAGGTAGATACCCTGCAACAGCTTGTTCAGACCCTGGCCTCCAACCATTCTGCCGCAACGACAGCTACACCAGTGGAGCAGCCAGCGCTTGAAGTCGAACCATCGCCCGTGCCAAGGACGAGGGAAGTGACTACCTTCACCTTTGCAAACTTTAAGAAGGTCTGCAACACGCCATTCAAAGGGACTGAGGACCCAATCGTGGCCCTAGATTGGCTCGCCGAGCTTGAAGATCATTTTTCTCTCCTGGACGTGCCGGAAGACAAGCGCGTCACTTGTGCCAAACTACTGCTTCGCTTCAATGCGCACGACTGGTGGGACGTGCATCGACGATCTCTTCAGCTTGGCCATGGAGAGGAGGCGATCGCGTGGACGACCTTTCGTGCCGCGTTTGAGGAGGAGTTTATACCCCCGCCTCTACGACGACAACGGGAAAATGATTTTGTTCAGCTCCGGCAGGGCAGTATGACGGTGAAACAATACTCGGCAGAATTCAACAAACTGGCCAAATTTGCCACCGCTTACCTACCGGATGCAGCGAGTCGTGCCAGACGATTCGAAGGAGGGCTACGTCCTGGCATCCACGGGCACGTATCCGTCCCACAGTATCAGACGATGAGGGAAGTCTTAAACCATGCCCTCTCCCTCGAGCCGCAGTATCCTCACGTTGCCACCGGCGCTGTGCAAACCCCCAATCACAAACGCCAAGGCAACGACAGAGGAAACACAGCTGCAAAGCGCCCTAACAACGGCGGTTCGAAAAAGGGAAACTCGGGGCAACGATGTGATTTCTGTAGGAGGACAGGGCACGTCGAAAGTGAATGTCGCCGGAAGCACGGATTATGTCTCATTTGTGGAGCTTCCGATCACGCCCTTCCCAACTGTCCAAAGTTCACCGAGCGCCGTCCTCCGCAACAAAATCAGACTCTGGCACCTCAAGCAAATCGAGCGGCGCCTCAGCAAGGGCGTAATCAAGCTCAAGGCCGAGTCTACACCATGACACGGGAAGAAGCATTAGCTTCGGATACCGTCGTGTCAGGTACCTTACTTTTCAATAATATACCTGCTCGTGTTCTATTTGATTCAGGTGCAACGCATAGTTTTATTTCCACAAATTTTGCCGTGGAAAACAATGTAAAAATGACTCCGTTGCACTTAGATTTAAATGTTAGCACCCCCTCTGGTACAAAAATCCCTGTTCGTTCAGTATGCCTAGGTGGTTACATTTGTATTGGGGAGAAGAAGCTGTCGCTCGATGTCTTAGTTCTAGATGTTAGGGACTATGATATCATCTTGGGAATGGATTGGCTAGGCGCATGCGCAGCAACTATCGAGTGTGCAGAGAAGCGAGTCGTTTTCCGTCTGCCCGGAGAAGCCGTGTTCTGTTACACCAGTAGTCCAGCGAACGATGCGACCACGGCCTGCATGGTGATTTCGGCAAAATCTGCTCGACGAATGCTCTACACAGGCTGCGAGGGATTTCTAGCATCAGTTCGGAACGCGCGGCAGGACTACGCAAACGTCGAGCCTAATTCCGTTGAGGCGGAGTTCCCCGACGTGTTTCCGAGCGAACTACCCGGTATGCCGCCCGATCGAGAGATTGAATTCACTATTGACACATTTCCGAACACGCAGCCGATCTCCAAACCTCCATACAGAATGGCCCCTGCAGAGCTGAAGGAACTAAAGTGCCAACTCCAAGGATTACTTGATCGTGGGTTCATCCGTCCAAGCGTGTCTCCTTGGGGCGCTCCCGTGCTCTTCGTGAAGAAGAAGGACGGAACTCTACGCCTATGCATTGACTACAGAGAATTGAATAAGGTCACAATCAGAAACAAATATCCTCTGCCACGGATTGATGACTTGTTCGATCAACTACAAGGAGCAGCAGTGTTTTCAAAAATAGATCTTCGCTCGGGCTATCACCAGCTGAAGATTAAGCCAGAAGACGTACCCAAGACTGCTTTCAGAACCCGCTACGGCCATTACGAGTTTTCTGTAATGCCGTTTGGACTGATGAATGCTCCTGCTGCATTCATGGATACGATGAACCGTGTCTTTAGGCCCTTCATCGATAAATTCGTGGTGGTGTTTATCGATGACATCTTAGTGTACTCGAAGACTAGGGATGAGCACGCAGGACACCTGCGGATGGTGCTGCAAACCCTTCGAGACCACAAGTTGTATGCCAGATTAAGCAAATCAGAATTTTGGCTGGACAGTATTTCATTTTTGGGGCATATCATCTCCTCGGAAGGCATCTCAGTTGATCCGAAGAAAATAGAAGCAATCACGCAGTGGAAACGACCGGAGTCAGCTAGCGACATCCGAAGTTTCCTTGGCCTGGCAGGGTACTACCGAAGATTTATACAAAATTTTGCTAGGATTGCTTCGCCCTTGACGCAGCTCACACGGAAGGGTGCAAAGTTTACTTGGACGGACGACTGTGAAGCTTCGTTTACGGAGTTAAAGCAGCGCCTCGTCTCCGCCCCGGTCCTTACTTTGCCAAATGGACCAGATGACTTCAAAATATATAGCGATGCATCAGGAAGGGGACTAGGATGTGTCCTGATGCAACGTGACAAAGTGATCGCCTACGCGTCTAGACAGCTAAAGCCTCACGAGCAAAACTATCCAACGCATGACCTCGAGCTTGCCGCGGTAGTGTTCGCATTAAAGCTGTGGCGCCACTATCTTTATGGAGTGCCGTGTGAAATTTATACGGACCATAAAAGCCTGAAATACTTGTATACTCAAAAAGATTTGAATCTTCGGCAGCGGCGATGGCTTGAACTCCTAAGCGACTTCGACCTCATGATCAGATACACGCCTGGCAAAGGAAACGTAGTAGCTGACGCACTGAGTCGAGTGTTTGCAGGAAGTTTGGCTATTGATGATAGGCTGCACCGAGATCTTGAATCACTGGGCATTACCTTAAAAATCAGATACACAAAGTGGGCGCAAGTATCACAACTGCGCCTCGAACCCGACTTGTTACAACGAGTAAAGACCGCTCAGAAGGACGACCCGTTCCTGCAAAAGATTCATGCCCTTATCTCAGCAGGGAAGGCGTCCGACTTTGCGGTAAGCACGGATGGCACGCTTCGAGTGAAGGGAAGACTGTGCGTTCCAAGCGACGCGGCCCTCAGGGAAGAGATACTCACGGAAGCCCACTATGCTAGCTATACTTCTCATCCGGGTAGCACAAAGATGTATCGGGATCTTCGCACGACGTTTTGGTGGCACGGCTTGAAAAGGGATGTGGCGCAGTTTGTGTCGCATTGCATGGCTTGTCAACGAGTAAAGGCCGAACACCAGAAACCAGGCGGAGAACTACAGAGCCTTGCTATTCCGGAGTGGAAATGGGATGATATAACGATGGATTTTATCGTTGGTTTGCCGAGGACGCAACGGGGACATGATGCAGTCTGGGTTATCGTCGATCGACTCACCAAGTCAGCTCACTTTCTGCCTATCAAATCTACTTGGAGTGCCGACCGCCTGGCTCAGATATATCTCAATGAAATCGTTCGACTCCATGGCGTGCCCGTAACCATAGTCTCCGATCGAGATGGTCGATTCATATCACGTTTCTGGGGAAGCCTGCAGTCAGCAATGGGGACGAAGTTGAAGTTTAGCTCCGCCTACCATCCACAGACCGACGGCCAAACCGAGCGTGTCAACCAGATCCTCGAAGACATGTTACGACTCTGCGCCTTGGACTTGAAGACGAGTTGGGACCTTCATCTACCTTTAGCTGAATTTGCTTACAACAATAGTTATCAATCGAGCATTCAAATGGCGCCGTATGAGGCGTTATACGGGCGGAAGTGTAGATCTCCTATCTGCTGGGACGAAGTTGGAGAACGACAAGTACTTGGCCCTGAACTCGTGGAGCAGACCGTCCAGAAGATTCGGCTGATTCGGGACAGATTAAAGATAGCTCAAAGTCGTCAAAAGAGCTACGCGGATACACATCGAAGACCACTAGAGTTCCAAGTAGGCGACCGAGTATTCCTCAAGGTCTCGCCCATGCGAGGAGTCAGCAGGTTCGGAGCAAAGGGAAAGCTGAGTCCGAGATTTGTCGGCCCGTTCGAAATACTAAAGCGGGTTGCCTCAGTTGCGTATCAGATTGCTCTACCACCATCCCTATCCGACGTACACGATATATTCCATGTTTCACAGCTTAGGAAATATGTGTACGACCCGAGCCATGTGGTAGACCTGGACCAACTGAACCTACAAGCCGACTTGACGTACGTAGAACAGCCTGTGCAAATTTTGGATAGAAAAGAAAAGCTGCTTCGGACTCGTTCGGTTCCTCTAGTGCGCGTGCTTTGGCGGAATCACTCAGTCGAAGAATCTACTTGGGAGCTTGAATCTGATATGAGGGAACGGTTTCCCTCGTTATTTCCTAGTGGTAGGTTTTATTCCTTAAGTTTCGGGACGAAACTTCCAATTGGTTGGGTAGGATGTGGTGCCCCGTTCCCCCTATTCGGGGAGCGCGGCTAAGAAATACTAAGACGGTATCGTTCGATCGGGATAGATTGAATTAAGAACTCGTCCTCGTTATGGATTTGTTTCTTCGGAATCGATTCCCATATTCAGTGGACCGTGCCCCAAGGATCGACTTAGCGGCAGAGTCAGGAGGGACCTCTCCGCTGCATTCTTTGTTGCCTAGTTTTCGCTGTCGCTTGTTGCTTTCGTGCCTTGAGTTGGATTTCGGATTTGCTTGGGTTTTCTTGAACGGTTTCAATGGATTTCATTGCTTTCGTTCTTAGGACTGCACTTAAATTCCGATAATGGAAAGAGAGGAAGAAGTACTGATCAGCTGTTCGTGTCAATACAGGTGATCCAGCATTAGGCGTCG
>JAYESA010000769.1:47500-55000 GCA_036927795.1 Iris macrosiphon
CGTTTGTCTGCCCCCGTGCGCAGAAACTGCTCCGTTTGCTAAGTTTGTCTGCCCCCGTGCACAGTTTGTCTGCCCCCGTGCACAGAAACTGCTTGCGTGCGCAGAAACTGCTCCGTTTGCACAGTTTGTCTGCCCCCGTGCACAGTTTGTGTGCCCCCGTGCACAGAAACTGCTTGCGTACGCAGAAACTGGTGCGTTTGCTAAGTTTGCCTGCCCCCGTGCGCAGAAACTGCTCGCTGCCTTGCCCCCGGGCGGCCGCTACACCCTGTCAGCCCCACGACCGTGCACAGAAACTGCTTGCGTGCGCAGGAA
Source organism: Iris macrosiphon (assembly GCA_036927795.1). Classification (NCBI taxonomy): domain Eukaryota; kingdom Viridiplantae; phylum Streptophyta; class Magnoliopsida; order Asparagales; family Iridaceae; genus Iris; species Iris macrosiphon. Next base: position 47,813 of record JAYESA010000769.1, read on the forward strand.
GTGCTGCAACCGCACGGTTTGTCTGCCCCGTGCGGCCTATACACCCTGTCAGCCCCGCCCCCGTGCACATAAACTTGTTGGGTGCGCAGAATGTGCTGCAACTGCAGCGTTGCTCTGCCCCGTGCGGCCGATACACCCCGACAGCCCCACGCCCGTGCACAGAAACTGCTTGCGTGCGCAGAAACTGGTGCGTTTGCTACCGTTCGCACAGTTTGTCTGCCCCCGTGCACAGAAACTGCTTGCGTGCGCAGAAACTGCTCCGTTTGCACAGTTTGTCTGCCCCCGTGCACAGTTTGTCTGCCCCCGTGCACAGAAACTGCTTGCGTGCGCAGAAACTGCTCCGTTTGCACAGTTTGTCTGCCCCCGTGCGTTTGCTAAGTTGGTCTGCCCCCGTGCGCAGAAACTGCTCGGTGCCTTGCCCCCGGGCGGCCGGTACACCCTGTCAGCCCCACGCCCGTGCACAGAAACTGCTTGCGTGCGCAGAAACTGGTGCGTTTGCTAAGTTTGCCTGCCCCCGTGCACGGAATATGTTCGCGTGCGGCCAAATATGCTGCAACTCGTGGGTTCTCCGGCCCCGCGCGTCCGATACACCCACGGTTGGCCAATCCCGTGCGGGCGGGACGACCCGGTCGCCGTGCGCATACACCGCCTTGCGTCGCGGGAGCTGCCGCCAAAAAGACTCATGTAGTCCGTAAAGTAAGCCCCTTTGTGAAACAAGTATTGTCCGGTACCCCTATCAGTGAGCGGGCATCCGTTTGGTGATCGTTTGTTTCGGTCGCGCCCCGGGGAGGTGGTGGCGGGGTATCGTGTGATAGCCACGGGGACAAGTAGTACCGGAGGATGCGGGCGTGTGAGAGCCCCGGGTACGGTTCTAGGTGGGGTCTGCCGGCCTACCCCGGGACTTGGATGCAAGCTCCATGCGTCCGCCCTCGGGACGTGGCGCCGCAGCTAAGTAGTCGGTCTGGCGTGAGGGAGCGCCCGGTAGGTAAGTGCGGGTAGTGCGTCGCCCCGACGTGGCGCCCAAGTCGAGGGTCCTTGGGATGCGGGGTCCGGTCGCACGTCCAACCCTGGGGGGTACGTTTTGTTGGGAGATTGGGGGGGGGGGGGGGGGACGAATCTGTGCGACAAAGGGCTGGATCTCAGTGGATCGTGGCAGCAAGGCCACTCTGCCACTTACAATGCCCCGTCGCGTATTTAAGTCGTCTGCAAAGGATTCAGCCCGCCGACCGTTTGGAATTTCACTTCAAGGGTTCCCCCGCGGCACGTCCGCCGCGGAGGCGATGTCACGCCCCGATCCCGAAAGGGTCGGTCGTCCTCGCTTGATCCTTTACGGAACCGATTCGTCCTCGCTTGGGGCGTGATGCCGTACGAGCCTGGAGTTGCGCTCGTACAAGGCAAGAACTTGCAGTTATAGGAACCCATTTTGAAACACAATTTATAAAACACATTCACAGAGATTTGAACACAGTGCAGGAAGAAACATGCTTTTTCATTGATAATTCAGAGTAATTTACATAGAGTTTACATTGATGCGCCTCTCGGCTACTTGATTTGCATTACAAAAGATAAACTCAAAAGGCAGGGCGCGCTCCATCAGATAGTCCACGTCGTTCATACATTACGCCCTTGTATAGGTTGAAAGTCCAAGCCTCCAAAATGATCTGACTCCAACTATACTTCAAAATAGAGGTGCTCCTAACGCCTCTCGTCTATCCACTAGCGTTGCACCGTCTGAGTGCCTGAAATAGTTGCCCACAACGTGGGTCAGTACTCAACTTGTACTGGTGAGCGGGATGAACCCACTCGACTAAATCGACACTAGCTTATTAGGGGCGAGCATGCATTAAGATGACTTCTATAAAGAGGCAAGTGAATTCAATTCATATCAGTTGCATGTTTTGATAGGAATGAAAATAATAGTGAATCCAACCAGTGCATCGATTGCTTACTCAACCGATGCACGCCTTCCCTGCAACGAAACACAAGTATACTTACCATCTGCACAAGACAATAGATTAGCATGTGTTCTAGTCTATGCGGTCATTGGTGTGATCGACACCTTAGGGACATATTCAAGCATTAGCGACGCGCCCTATCAGCCCGGGTAGCAAGCCCTGCTGGAGGTCCCGCAATGCATCGTGACGAGCACGAATCAAATATTTCCCTCCGGATCGATACGGTTCCAGTGCCCCGGAAAGCCGTTTCGAGGAAATGATAAACCTTGTGCACAAGTTGTCCCAGACCATGCAAATGCATGAACAATTCATATATCATACAATGCATCGATTGAAACTAAAGAAGTTAAGCAGCAATATATATCTCATGCAACAGTTCATATTTTCTCAATGCGGTGTTCCGATTTTGATATCCCATAGGTCCAAACTCCGTCCGAGGCACTAGGCCACCACCAACAACCAATCCCCATTATAAACAAACTCAGTTATAAGGTGTGCAAGCATATAGAAATATTAGTCTACAAAAATCCCATGTTCTTTTCTTAGTGGCTGGCATGCATTGTGGCAAGGATTTCCTAGGCGTCCAACCGGGCATCATCGAGTGAACGTTTGAAACATTAAAGATGTTGGCGTGAAGAAGTAGGAAAGAAGGGTCCAAACCACTCACTGGTTAAGGAAAAGGTAGCTGAAACAAAGATTCCCGCCTAGCGACGATCAAACGTCAGTTACGCGGACCTGCACGGCACGAGCACCAATTAGAATCTTGCCTAATCTTCCTTGCCGAACTCCCCAAGAATCAAAGCTCCAAACGATAAAACCAGCAGCGAAAACCAAGCAAATCGAAAGCAACACCAAATCAAATCCCAAAGCGGCAATCAAGAAAACCAAGCAACCAAACACGAAAACTATTGGACTCGTTTCAATAGAGGCCTTTCCATGAGTTGGAAAGGATCATCGCATTTCGTCCGTGGCAAGAAGATGCCGAAGTTCTAAGTTATGACTCAAACGGACTAGCCACAAGCCCAATTACGTAGTGCACATCCCGGTCGGATCGGGATTTGAGGCACTACATAATATACCACTAAGAAAAAGTTTCGACCCGAAACTTAAGAACAAGGCCGACCCGAAACGTAAGAACAAGGCCCTACCTCCGACTGAATGAACAATGAAGGGTACTTCTCCTTCATCTCCGATTCCATTTCCCAGGTTGATTCCCCAGCTGAATGGTTCCGCCACAGCACGCGAACCAAGGACATCGTACGGTTGCGAAGTACTTTTTCCTTACGATCCAGGATCTGCACCGGTTCTTCTGAGTATGACAAGTCCGCGCGCAGTTCCAACTGTACAAAACTAACCACATGACTTGGGTCATGCACATACTTCCGTAGTTGGGAAACATGGAATACGTCATGCACTTCTGCCAAGGCGGGAGGTAGTGCTATTCTGTATGCCACAGCTGCAACTCGTTCTAGTATCTCAAAGGGGCCGACAAACCGGGGACTCAGTTTGCCCTTCACGCCGAAACGCATCACACCTCGCATCGGCGTCACTTTCAAGAAGACATGATCCCCGACCAAGAATTCCAAGGGTCTTCTATGTGCATCAGCATAACTTTTCTGTCGGCTCTGCGCTGTGCGGAGTCTTTCCCGAATCAAGCGAACTTTTTCAACTGCCTGCTCTACCAGCTCTGGCCCGAGTACCTGCCGCTCGCCGACTTCGTCCCAACAGATTGGAGATCGACACCTTCGCCCATATAGTGCTTCGTACGGTGCCATCTGGATGCTTGATTGGTAGCTGTTGTTATACGCAAATTCTGCCAAAGGAAGATGCGTGTCCCAACTAGTCTTTAAATCAATAGCACACAGCCGTAACATATCTTCGAGTATCTGATTTGTCCTCTCTGTCTGTCCATCAGTCTGCGGGTGGTATGCGGTACTGAACTGTAGCTTGGTTCCCAAAGCAGCTTGTAGACTAGTCCAGAAACGAGATAAGAAGCGTCCGTCACGGTCAGAGACGATTGAGGCAGGTACTCCGTGTAATCGGACGATCTCATCTATGTACATTTGTGCTAACCGATCGACGCTCCAAGTAACTTTTATGGGAAGAAAGTGGGCTGATTTGGTCAAACGATCAACTATGACCCAAATCGCATCGTGCCCCCGTGGCGTCTTCGGAAATCCCACAATAAAATCCATAGTGATGTTGTCCCATTTCCACTCGGGAATAGCGAGGTTCTGCAGTTCCCCGCCGGGCCTCTGATGCTCAGCTTTCACCTGTTGACAGGCCATGCACTGTGACACAAAGGTCGCCACATCCCGCTTCATACCGTGCCACCAGAAAGTCCCGCGCAAGTCCTTGTACATCTTCGTGCTCCCCGGATGTAAAGAATACTTCGCGTAGTGTGCTTCCGCCATAATTTCCCTTCGAAGTTCTGGGTCGTTAGGAACACATAGCCTCCCTTTCATCTGTAAGGCCCCATCTTCGCCTGCCACAAAGTCAGACGTCTTCCCCGCCGAGATCAATCCGCGCACCTTCGCTAAGAACTGATCGCCCTCCTGAGCTGATTTGATTCTACCACGTAAACCCAGTTCAAGATGGAGTGGTGCCAGCTGCACTCCTGGATGCCGAACTCGAAACTCGATGCCCATCGCCTCAAGATCTCGAAGTAAACGGCTGTCTATAGATAACGAGCCCACGTGCTTCCGACTCAGAGCATCAGCAACGACGTTTCCCTTGCCCGGAGTATACGCGATCGTTAGGTCATAGTCCTTAATAAGTTCTAGCCAACGTCGCTGCCGGAGGTTCAATTCCCGCTGGGTAAAAAGATACTTGAGGCTCTTGTGATCTGTGAAGATTTTGCAAGCAACACCATAAAGATAATGCCTCCACAACTTCAAGGCAAATACAATCGCCGCCAATTCTAAGTCATGCGTCGGGTAGTTCTTCTCGTGCGGCTTCAGTTGCCTGGAGGCGTACGATATTACCTTGTCCCTCTGCATGAGCACACACCCTAAGCCGAGTCCTGAAGCGTCGCTGTATATCTGAAACTCTTCTACCCCATCTGGAAGTGCAAGGATCGGAGCTGAAACAAGACGCCGCTTAAGTTCCCGAAAGCTGGCTTCGCAGTCATCACCCCATTCGTATGCAATCCCTTTCTGAGTAAGGCGAGTCATAGGCGAGGCCAGTTTAGAGAAGTCCTTCACGAACCTACGGTAGTATCCCGCAAGGCCCAGAAAGCTTCGAACTTCGCTGGCTGACGTAGGTTGCTTCCAGTCCACCACCGCTTCTATTTTCTTCGGGTCTACGGCGACGCCTTCGGCCGAGATGACATGACCAAGGAACGCCACGCTGTTCAACCAGAACTCACACTTGCTGAGCTTAGCGAACAACTGATGGTCTCGTAATGTCTGCAGCACGATCTTCAGGTGTTCTTTGTGCTCCGCCTCGTTCTTGGAATAGATTAGTATGTCGTCTATGAACACGACTACAAACTTATCCACAAACGGCCGAAATACGCGGTTCATCAGATCCATGAAAGCTGCAGGGGCGTTCGTCAAACCGAACGACATCACGAGGAACTCATAGTGTCCGTAACGGGTTCTGAAAGCAGATTTTTGAATATCCTCTGATTTGATTTTCAACTGGTGATACCCTGACCTGAGATCAACTTTAGAGAAAACTCTTGCACCTTGCAACTGATCAAACAAGTCATCTATTCTTGGCAAAGGGTACTGATTCCGCACGGTCGCTTTATTCAGTTCTCGGTAGTCAATGCACAGCCGCATGGATCCATCTTTCTTTTTCACGAACAGCACCGGAGCGCCCCAAGGAGAAACGCTTGGACGAATGTATCCTCTGTCCAACAGGTCTTGCAACTGAACTTTAAGTTCCTTAAGCTCTGCTGGGGCCATGCGATAAGGTGCCTTTGATATCGGTCGCGAATCCGGAAAAGTGTCAATGCTGAATTCGATCTCACGATCAGGAGGCATTCCAGGCAGCTCGTCTGGGAACACGTCGAGAAAATCTGCAATGACTTCAGCCTGAGCTGCATCTGCACATTCCCGCCGGGTGTCTCGAACAGAAGCTAAGTACCCTTCACAGCCCGAATGCAACATACGCCTAGCCGAAATTGCTGATATCACCATTGCCGTCTTCGGTGCAGCGCTGCACGAATAGTAGAAGTCTGCCTCGCCGGGTAGACGAAATACGACTCGCTTCTCCGCGCACTCGATTGTGGCATGGCAAGCACCCAACCAGTCCATACCGAGAATAATATCATAATCCTTGATGTCTAGTACAATGACATCTAAGGAAAGCTTCCTACCTCCGATGCAAATGTAACCATCCCTACAGATCGCATGGGCGGGCATATCGACTCCCGAAGGGGTACTTACGCAAAGGTTCATATTTAAAGCAGTAGAAGCTAATTTATGCTCAACAGTAAAATCAGCAGATATGAAACTATGCGTAGCACCTGAATCGAATAAGACTCTAGCGGGTAATTCTCGGTATAGTAGAGTACCTGTTACAACAGTGTCGGATACAGATGCCTCATCCCGAGTCAATGCATAGACTCGGCCCTGAGCACCCTGGCGTTGTGGATTTACTGGCACAGCATTGGCATCACTTGCTGGAGGCCCTTTGTTTTGATTTCCATTATTCTGATTTGGCTTGCCCTCTCTGCAGTTAAACTGTTTGTGACCCAGGCGACCACATTTAAAACATCCTTGAACCCGACAATCATTCACTTTATGCCCTGATTTGCCGCACCGGCTGCAGTTCAGTGATTGGGATTGGCCCCTATTATCAGACGTGTGCGAGCGCTTGTGTGCTCCAGACCCTCCCGTTTCATGAGGACGCTTATTGTTATTGGCACGGGGGGTTTGCACCTCGGTCTTTGGGAGAGGGCGCCCGAAGATCCGTTCGCTGTTCAGAGCCGCTTCATAACATTCCCTATATGTTTGGCATCTTTGGTTGATGACGTCCCTACGTAAATCGTCATTCAAACCTTTCTGAAATCTATAGCACCACGCCTGCTGATTTGGCAAGAATTGCCCAGCAAACTTTGCTAGCTTAGCGAATACTGAATCATAATCATCCACAGACAGACTTCCTTGGACCAGGTTGCTGAAGTCGTCTTCTTTTTGCTGCCGGACTGCTCGGGGAATATACTGTTCAATGAATGCAGATTTGAACATTTCCCAAGTAATCTTGCAGTTGGGATTGGCATCGT
>JAYESA010000771.1:0-87500 GCA_036927795.1 Iris macrosiphon
GTAAAAAAGTACAAAGCCCAACAAGATGTGCTTTGCATTTCTTGAAATTTACAAAGCTTTTGAAAGTCTTGCTCCCCAACCCATCCAAACCCACCGCAGTCATTGGTTCAAATCCAGTAGTAGCTAAGGTAGAACTTATTATTAGATACCGAGTCGGTGGTATCTAATAAGTTTTTCTATCAATCTTTTTTTTTTGGTTGTATAATCAAATTAATCAGAAGTCTCCAAGCCAAGACCCACAGAGGCATTTTTTGGTGCTCACAAAAGTTTGTGCCATCTGAAGGGGGGTCTCTAGTTCTTAGTATATGATCAAATGAGGAGCTACTGAAATTACTTGATTGGCCGAACCTATGTGATCTATCCATGACCATGATGAAGCTTGGGTGAAACTAAGTGAGGTCCGAACCGACTGATGTTAAAGCCATCTATTCTGGATTGGAGAAGACAGATCCTGAACCTAATTAAGAAGAATGGTTGGTTTACCACACCGTCGGGGACTGCTAGGTCAGTTTACCATCACAAAAGACTCAATCGAATTGTGATCAGGCACTCGCCATCTATTTTCATTGTTCAACTGTTTGACAACATGAAAAACCAAAAGCTCGCTCTGCACCCCCCCCCCCCCCCCCCCCCCCCCCCCTCTCTCTCTCTCTCTCTCTCTCTCTCTCTCTCTTTGTGTGTGTGTGTGTATTTTTCTTGGATACTTGAACAATAGAACAAGTTGTAAATTTTTTTTTTTAACAACTTCAATTTTATTAGTATTTCATTATGACATTATTTTGGATATTATATTTTGTTTATTGTTTTATTTTTTTAAATTTGTGTTGATAATATTATTGTATCGTCGACGATGAAAAAGTATATATATGAATATTAAGCTATGAGTGCAACACTTTCAGAGTTTGTCTCAGATCTCAAAATCTAAAGTCTCGACACTGAGTCTCGCTGCGAGCGACTGGAAGTATGTTGCCATCAAAGTGCATTAAGTTGGATTTGATAATTTCAACTCCAGTGCACCGGAGAGTTTTAAATCCACAAGATAGAAGATTAAAAAACTCCCAGAAATTTGTTCATACCCAATTATAATTAACCCCACAATTTAGACAGAAGCCATTTCTGAAAGATTATCGCATAGATAAGAAAGTACAAAAATGGAATCACCAATTGTTCATAGATGGCAAAATCTCAAGAAAAATCACAATGATATGATATTTTATGAATTTGGATTCCCAACACCAGATGTTTCCACCGATGAACTTCTTTGGCATAAGCTGATGCTGATAAAGCAATTTGCTTGCAACTTTGGGACATTGACAATAAAAATAACCAGTCCTTGCAACTCTGGGATATTTTTAAAAAAAAAAAAAACAATGAAAAATAACCAGAGAAGAAACTAGACTTCATGTATTATGTATTTAGATTGTACAAACTCGGGAATATCCGACTTGGAAGTGCAGTCCTCCCGAGGTCATCCAGTTCAGTGGAAAAGTCAAAGTCAAGAGTCCTTGTTCAACTGTTCTTCCCCTTCCATGAAGCAAACTCGTTTTGTGAATTCGGAATGGTTCGGCTTCCACAGAGAGGATGCTTGGCAGGGTAGTCCCCTACATAGAAAGAAGAGCACTTAGGGGATCCTGAACAACACAAACAAAATTGGAAGAGAAAAATGTTCGTAGAGCATTAAATTAACAGAAAATTTTATTTGGCGAAATAACTTTATAGAAATAGGTGGAGGAGAAAGGAGTCAAATATTGAACTCGCAGAACATTCCATCAGTCAGTCTTGCAGAATTCAAGCAAGTTCTAAAGAACATTTCAATATATGCTGCATGCACAGATTTTCTCGTCCATGCATTCAATTTTAGAATTTGTTTGAATTCCGTCAGACAGACTGGCAGAATGTTTTGTGAGTTTGAATATTTTCACTCCTTTCTCCTCCGCCTATTTTTATAAAGTTTCTTTCGTTATATAAAATTTTCCGTTAAATTAATGAATTTATTATTGCACAAAGGTTAGGAAACTAATAATCCTCGGAGATGTTTTCTCCTAGGAAATGAAATACAAATCGTACAAAAAGTCGGGGTAAAGTTCACAGGAGCCTAGGATGACCACAACAACAAAACCTGAATCCTAACTTTTTTGGGGACAGCTATCTGAATCCTTTTTTTCTTTCTTTTTCACTTAGCTCTGTTGATGACCATCCCCTCTGTAACATTTACATAAAACACATCCTTCTTCATGGCCCAGGGGAACAAGTCATATCACTAAATTATTCTTCTGCTAAAAGAACAAAAGATATTTGTTCACATTTTGTTCGAAGTTCAGAAATATATACCATAAACATGTATTTGGAAATAAACCTGAGAGCATTAGAAATTGGAGGATCCAAACAGACCTGCATTCCTGCATCAACTACATTTCATCTTCCATCTCATAGTTGCTTGCACTTGGGTCTGATACACTTCGCAGTTGACTCCATACCTCAGAGAAATCATGCGGCGGAGGGCATGAGAACTGTAGATACTCTCCGGTGTGTGGATGCTTAAATCTGCAAAGATCAGTATGCATATAGTTGTTTAACCTGGCTGTTGCCCGTCATGATACCAAAATTGAAAAGGTTGAAGTTGAAAAGTGCTAACCTGAGTGATAGCGCATGTAAGCACGGTCTCTGTAGTTTCGATATCATGCAAGAAAGTTGGCTGAGGTTACTGGAAGAAATTCTTGGTTTTAGAAGTGACATTGCCAAGTTTTTGGTACCACCATACACTTCATCGCCTAAAAGAGGAGTCCCTAGATATTTTGAATGAGCTCGGATCTACTGGCACAGAAGCACACAGTGTTAAAAAAACATTCTAACAGCCTTGGAGCACAGTTATCCAAGGCGTGAGTTCTCTATCAAAATATTATGCCCTATGACAACAATAGTTAATTAACATTTATTAGAAGGTCAAATGAATCTAGGGTTAATAACCGTATCTTGTGACTAATAACGTGTTGAATTGAATGTATAATAACTATTAAAATTATTTATATGCAATAATCTTTAATGTTCTAAATGCCATCCTATCTAATAAACAATTACCAGGATGGACGATCTTATTGTACAAAGATGACATGTATATGAGAAGATAAACCATAATATAGGGATTACTCATCTAGAAACTAAGATAATAAAATATCTTTATCATATTTCCTGAATCTATTGGCCACGGTTTTTTTAATGCTTTGCAGGAACAAATAAACTGGTAGTCGCAAGGCTGAGCAATTAATTATCACCTTTGCCTAGTACAAGTACCACTTATATATAATCCAAACTGCCCAAATCTGAAACAATTCCAAAACAACCAACAAAAATCTCATTATCAGTTCCCAGATTTCTCTAAAACCCAGTGTTCTAAATGGCAGCCGCCTCGACCGCCTAGGCGGTAGGCGGTCTCTCTCCGCACCGCTTTTCAGTAGGCAGTGGAGTAGGCAGCCAACAGAACTTTGGCGGCGTAGGTGGGCGCCTAGGTGGAGCAATACCTAACAAGATATTTTGGTCAAACGGTTTTGCAAGCATTATGGACCTATGGTTCACTTTTACAATACTAAAACTTAATAAATCTTTGTTCTACAACATAGTTATGCATGAAACATCATTGATATATGTATATAATGCAAAAAATTGTGATAAAATATTAAAAAATGTCCAAAATGTATCAACCGCCTAGGCGGTAGGCGGACTCTTTCCGCCGCGCACCCGCCTACCGCCGTTTAGAACCTTGTCTAAAAGGAAAATTGCGGTGAATACACGAGGCCCAAAAGCTGGTCCATGTTAATAAGATCAAATGAATCTCACCTTCACAAACCCGTCGTCCAAAGCAGAAACATGTACTTATTGTGCATCTGATATAAGGTATTCAAGTAACTCTCATCTGAATTCTGAAGTTAACTTTATGGCCTATTAAACTCTTTAAAGAATCTGGAGAACTTGCACCACATCATCAAACTCTACTCAGAAATCTTATAAGACTTACTTATTAATCCTAAATGAGCACTAGCAGATAGTATTTTATGAAGCCATCATACATCAGTATCCAAATGCCACTAAACTCCACTTAATGCAGGGTAAGGGAGGGTCAAGATGTATGCATCATAATTCCCATTTGTGGAGAGGCTCTTTCTGAGACTTAAACCTCCATCCAACATGATGCAAGACCAAGCATTACCAGCAACCCAAGGACGTCAATCAGTTGAATACGTTTTATACTAGAGGTCCAACTCCAGTTAACTCTGTTCTGAACTAATATATCAGTTCAGTTAAGATTGTGTACCAAGAGACATGTAAACTAAAATCAAATGTCAAAGGCTAATAAAGAAAATACTTGTCATGCTTGGACTTCTCTTAGAATACAGTTTTAATAAAATATAGGTACCTGATGAGTGCGCCCTGTTTCCAATCTCCATCTCACCAATGCTGATCCACCGCCAGCAAAAACCTCTAGTACTTTGTACCTAACATCGTTAATAAGTCAATATATATGCAGTTTGTACCTAACATCATCAACAAGTCAACATATATGCACGACTCTTGGATAAGACCCCACAATATTTTCGTATAGCGATACATGTGCATGTTTGGATCGGAATTGGAGGGTCCGAAATTACCAAAACAGACTAATTGAAATTTGAAAAGGTGCGTGACTAAATTCAATATTCTTAAAGAAATTGGTTTAGTCATGCATCTTGTATTATTTTTGTGATGAAATATTGGTCGACTCGTCCGGCTCATGACCTAAGATTGCAGGTTAGAATCTTGTCCCCGCCTTTCACTTGTAATGTTGGGTCCGCCTAAGTTGTGCCACCACAGTCCCTCAAGTATTAGGGAAAACATACTACAACTACGATGAAATATCAAAATCATCTTTTCGAATTTGCCAAGAAAGTTTGGTGCTCTTTAATGAAGCTTTTGGGTTCCTTTTTCTTTTTCCAGTTCTATACCTTGTTAGCAATTCGGCAAACGAAAAACAACCGGGATGGCAAAAGTACGAGTATAAATCAGCACAGTACAAGTAAAATACGTTAAAAATTTCGATCAAATATTTGTCAAACGAGAAACATTCGGGTTAGATTTAATTTGTGTTTAGTAGTAGTACGTTTCATATGAACAAATTCGGTACTAAAAATTCGACATATATTTTTTTTATCCCTAATAAATTAACAAGCAAACAACTCATTAAACACAAATTCATAAATCCATATTTCCACCTCATCTCACAAAATGATCATTGATGCAAGCAACAAGACTGTTGAATTTCTTTCTTGTTAATTAAATAGGTTGTATGTGGGAATTTTTCTTTCAAAAGTACGTAAGTATTATACGTATTCGTACGGTACGTGTTTAAAACGTCACACCTTAAAATTCGCGTATTATTCAGAATCTTTCAAAAGTACGTACGTATTATACGTTTCTGAAAGATAAGAAAAAAATCGCGTATTATACGCGTTTTATTCGGGTGATTGCTAACAAGGGTTCTATCTAGAGGCTACCTCAATCTCAATAAAAGGAATGTTGTTAAATGTCTGTCTTTGGGATATATTCTTCTTATAATCGTGTTGGTGAATTTGGAAGGAAAGAAATATATGGCAGCTATATAAACTAAATAACTTTGCTCGTTGCCTAAACTCCAATACTTCAATAATATGTTTAAAGGTAATAAGGACTTCAATCTCTTGCTCAAAGGGCCATTTGATCATTTTCTACAAGTTTGCCCCATCTCTTGAGATAAATATCATTGCTCCTGTATTCATCTTTGACTTATGATGACTTGTTATTACTTCTCAATATCAGTTGCGTGTACCTTTTCCCTTCATTCCTGTTGGAAATTTTAGATTTTTCTTAATAGATCCTTCTAAATCATATATATATATATATATATATATATATATATATATATCGATCTTCAATCTTTCTTGAGTATGGAACTTTTTTCTCAATTTCATTCTTTTGCAAAACCATTTGTTTCTGTTCAAATGTCGGATTCCAGTTCTTTAGCAAAACAGTTGCATCTATCTTTATCTATAACTTATTTAAGATTCTCTGATATATATGATGACTTGATTTAATAGATCTCATGGCATATCCAAGATCCACAAGGGGGTGGTTTTTTTTTCACTTATAAGTGGCACCACTTAGTTAAAAGTGGTTCAAATGAATTTTTTTTTTTGCCACTTATAAGTGATTCAGATGTTTGATATAATTTAAAAAGTTTACCAATACACCCTTGTGTTCAAACCATTTATATAATTGTTATAGCTCCTTATCTAAACAAAGTTATTTTTATGTGCATACTATGTCATCAAATTTATTCACATGGATTATTGATACCAAGGAAATATTAAAATTTAAATTGTTAAACATACACAATTTTTTTAAGAGCCTTTAAAGTTTAAAAACGTAAGTTTGAAGAATTAATAATACCTCAATTTGGAAAAGTTCAGTCATTTAAAAAAAATGAGAAGAGGAAATAAGTTGTGGAGAGATGGATTAGGGTTTATTTTCTTCTTATAAGCTCGAGGGTATTTTAGTTATTTTAAAAAATAGACAAGAAGTAGACTTTTTACATTTTATAAGTACTTATTTGTTTTTGAAGTTGCAAAATGTCACTTCTAAATTTTGAGCCAATTACAAGTGGTTGCCACTTATACAAACACGCTTATTTGTTGTTACTTCTAAAATCCGTTACTTACAGGTGGTTGCCAGTGCCACTTATAAGTGGCAAAAACAAAGACCCCCTACTAGGGCTTCTTCTTTTAAGGAATTAAAAGTTCTCCAAATAAGCGGGACTCCTTGCAGAAGTTTTCTTCTGAGATGGATTAAAAGACTCCTAGGTATAGGTAAGTGGGGCTCTACCACATAATGAAGAAGAAATGAAAAAGAGAACATAAAGGGAAGAAAAAAAATTGTGTATCAGCTAGTATATGTTTGGTTGTTTTATTTGAATTGAGGTCATTTCTATTATTGGAAAATCTTTTGCTGTTTAGATTTTTGATCATAGAAGCCAAAAGCGGGATTTTTTTATGATGTCAAGGTAAGTAATTTTTAGTTTTTTTTTTACTTTAATAAACGTGTATTAATTTTTTATAATTCCCGCCTCCCCCCCCCACCCACCAAAAAAAATAAAAATATTTATGTCATCTTTTAAAAATTATGGTCATATTATGAAAACGTTCATGTCGCCGGGAAAACGTGCTCCCGTCCTCGGAGAAACGAGCTCCTGTCATCGGAGAAACGAGTTCCAAACGAGCTCCCAAGTAAGAACCGCCAAATCGAAAGTTCTTAGTGAGATTCGTTGACCTCCTAGGAGTTTCTGGCTTCTAAGTTTTTGATACGATAAGTATTTACAGGATCAGCTAGATAAAAGATTTATCATCTATTGGTTTTTACTAAGAAGATCAAGTGATAATTTCAAAGTACACATTGACTATATTAAGTTAAAATATGTTTCTGGCCTCTTACAGACCTTGCTGGTTTAATGTTAAATTCTTAATTCCGGAATTTGATGTCAGTTGTTATGACATTTGATGCTCTCCTATCAATCAATTTTCTCCACGAGACAGGGAATGGGGTGACAACTGTCAGTAAAAAAAAAATCATAGATTTTCCTTAGTGTTTCCACATTTTTACCCTACTTACGTGTAGGTTGCCCCGTTTAGCTTGAAGTTCCGTGACAGTTGTCCCTACATAGTCCTGGCTCTGTCTGAAGCCTTGAAATAACCTATTTGGATATATCTCATTTGTAATGAATTGTTGTATCTTGGTTATCTCTCTTCTTAATATCACCAGTTTGCTTCTGGTCTCAATTTTCTTTTCAGTTTCGTTACAAGTCGCCAATTTACTTCTTGTATCTGAATATATATCTTGTGATGAACTGTCCTATATCCCATGATCCATCTCATTGTGATGAATTGTTTCAGTCTTCTTCTGCTGCTTCTTTTTTTACCATTTTATTTTTACATAGATCAAGTGAAAAATGGACAACCATCAGCAACTGATCGTGTGCAGAGAAAAGTATGTTGTTGAGTATCGTATATTAGTTTAAGGGAATTTGATTACTTCAAAATCTGTGTTGGCCAAGTAAAGGCAAGGAGCTTCACAGGACGTGAAGGAAAAACTAGATAGTGACGAGAGGGATTTGGGGATGGCAGCGAGAACTAAAGAGGTCCCGTGGATTATTAGGGATAATGATCCTCATGAGAATTGGTAGCAGAAAGCTCTCATGACTCTCTTGAAACAGAAATGGTTATGTATCTGCAATTTATTGAGTCTTTAAGCCCTTCTTCAGCATCCTCCAACAGTAGTTCCTCCTGGACAGAATCAGTTTATAAGGCGTTATAAGTTTATAACACTGTTTCTGTTGGCCCTCCAGCATATCTATGGATGTGAAAGAGGAAGATATGCGGTGAAAGATAATGTCACTTTTTCTGAATGAGGGAATTCATGAGAGAGTGTATAAGACTGGCAGGTGGCATATGTTAGAGAAGTGATTGCACCAGAGATTGGATTTCCTTCTCTTTTGCTTTCCTTTTCTACCATCCAAAACTAGTCGACCAATGAAGGTGTGCCCATGGAGAAGACGACTATGTCAGTAATGGCAGGATCCCCTTTCCATCAAAGAGGGAAGATGAAGAAATGTCGATATTTCTATCAGACCAGCCAACAAGCATGCTAATGGGGAGAAGAGCCATACTGATAGATTAATGGGGGTGAAGAAACATAAAACGGTATAATAATAATAGTTACTGATCTTCTCTGAGATTCAAAAAAAGGTACATAAATGAAGAGTAACTATCTATGATTATAATGTAACTTAGCAGGCTTTGGGAATCTTCTGAATCTGTAGAAGAAAGTTTGAATTATCTACCAAAGGTTCAGGTATAGGATGGAGTGCAACCTCCATGTAGGATACTAGGAATCAAACTCTAAAATGAATGCATGATTGCTAAGCCGCACTAGTACAAGCCAAAGTACCAGAATATATGAGAAGAAGGATAAATTCAATAGATAGTAAGGTGGCTTACAAAGTTCTAACATCCTTGGTGTTGGATCTTATACTCAACCAAGTATTATGAAGACATTAAAAATAAAATAATAATAATAATAATAAACTGTAAGTGTGTGCTTCATTATATTCCTATCTACCAATGCCAGCATATGTACATGTGACCAAGAAGAGAAATCTAATTCTATTGACTCATCCCAAGTATAAACAGCGCAAGGAATACATGCAATTTCTGCTTTAGTAAATTGTTCAAAGGAAGATTCCTCAGGAAACTGAAGCCTCTTATTAACAAGTTGCATTATTTATATATACAGTCTGTTTAACAGTTATATTTTTTGAATATTAAGGGTAATAATTAGCAATATGTAATTGACTTTTTCCATTGAACCCCCCCCCCCCCCCCCCCCCCCCCACCCCCCTCCTCCTCCTCCTCCTCCTCAAACACATATGGGACAAAGCTTTCAGATTTTGCAGAATCAAATGGAAACCACCTTTCTCATTGACTTACACAATATGTAATATACAATGTGATATATGCATGAATAAAAGGAGGATGAATCACCTACTAGCAGCATAGCGAGCATCTCTACTACTGTTTAACCCAGGAGCAGAAATCATTCGTATCCTATTATTAGGATCACGAGCAATTGGGATTTCAATCCGCCCAGAACTAGGAGAAGGGACTCCAGAAGTAATACTGATATACACTCGATGGATTGTATGTTGCTTGAATTGTTCAGCTAAATGGGCATGAGAATGTTCATCCTGTCATTGAGAAGATGATGCAAACCCCTGAGACACATACTTTGGCACTTCACTTGCAATGTGTAAAGTAAATAAGATACATTCAAGAAGCAACATTGTGATAGTATTAGTAGCAGAATAAAATGTCAAGAAATGGCTAAAAATGATTATATTCGAGATAATCTTGTAAGTAACAACAATAATAATAAGTATATTCAGAGCTGGATAATTGAAGTATAACATTATCTAAATTAGTCTGAATATTTATGGATTTTTTCACTTTTCATTAAAAATTATTTACACAATAATCTTAAATGGAACAAAAATGATATTTAAGTAACAAGTATGCCACCAACTAATCCAATGTCTATCTGGAGGGATATATTGCACAAAAATCTTGGGTAATGTGATACAATTAGCTCTTTGGCTGATGGAGATGAATGTGCTTACCCTTAGAAAACATTATCATCTTACGTCTTCTTTAAGGGATTGATATTCTAGTGAAACATGAGGTAAATGGAAAACTTTGATCAACTAAAAAAGATTGTATATTTAATAATAGTAATCACCAGGGTTAAGTATTTCTTACCAAAGTGTCCAATATAAATAGCTTATTAGTGTACAGCAGCTTCATTTCATAGTTAACAGGATATAAATTTTGACATATGAGAGGAATTCCAAGGATTGAGAACAAAAGTTCCACTAACCTTAGCTACAACAAGTAGCCCACTTGTTCCTTTATCCAACCTGTGCACTATGCCAGGACGCACAAGAGCTTCAGTATTTTCTGACTTGGACTCTTCCACAAGGGATCGGTCACCATAGAAGTCATCAATCTCATCATCAGATGTACATCCCTCAGTTTTTGAGGATCTTCTACTGTTGATTGTGCATACAACTGTTGGAAGCCTACAATGGTGAAGTATAGCATTCACCAGTGTGCCATTAGGATTTCCAGGAGCTGGGTGAACAACCTATAAGTCACAAGCAACATGTAGCTCAGGGAAGAAGAGAATGATATGATGGATGAATATGGAAATACGGATCCAGGAATGACCAAATGAGAAATTTACAGTATCTACAATTACAGGTAATGAGCCATAAATCAAACCCTAGCAAGATAAGCACACCATGATTATTTGATGCCAATCAAAGTACTCCATACGTAAACATATTACATGAAGTGGAACAAAAATTAAGAATGCCCAAACGAACCAAGAATAGCAAATTTAGCATTAAAAAAGGTGTCTTAGTACCACGAGGCTCCCGCTAATGCAGGGATCAAGATGTATGCAGCCGCACCCTCAATGAATGGAGAGTATTTCCATGACTGGAACCCGCATCTTCTAGGATGAAAGAGCCAAGCAGCACCCTTATATAAAAGAACATTATTAAGTTAAGCAGGAGGGGCATGGACTGCAATGGTTGTTGGCAGTCAATCACACATTGAAGATGGGAGGCGCAGCGTATGCCGAGTTATGTGGCCCCTTCTTGACCTTTCAGGATGCCCATGCCATCACAATATAACTTGATCAACTTCCGACGAGGGCAGCTCCCCTGGTCATGCTCCCTTGGGTAGGTTATATGAACATTAGTAGAGTTGTTCCAAGCAGATTTTGGGGAGCCATTTGGGCAAAGAAAATTTGAAAGAAGAGGGAACTAACTATGTTGCACAAGTACGGACACGGATACGGATAAGGACACGATACAAGTGGATACGGACATTTTCAAATATGTATGGTGTAATCATCTATGTTAACGATACAGATATGGACACCATTTTCCCGTGTCCGTGTATGGTGTAAACACAGGAACTAAAGAATGATTCTCCATATACGGCCAATTTATTAGCACCTGTGACCAACGGTGGCCTAGTCACAACCTGGGCCGCTCCTCCTAGGAACGGCCTTTCTGAGATGGGCTTATAGAGGTATAGGTGGAGATCAATGCCTGGACTTGCAGGAAAATGAGCTTGTAAAGGTGATGTCCCGAAAAGGGGATCTACAGGTGAGCCATAGGTTAAAGACCGATGCCTGGACATACAGTAAAGTGGGTTGCTCACAGTAAAGTGCAGGACTGGTGATCAAAGCTAAACCATTACTATGCTTGAGTCAGTTCTGAGCCTGCAGAGGTCAGTAAGTACTGGCAGTAATGAGCAAAATTTTATCATTTTAAGGTACCTAGTATATTATAGCCAACCTACAGAAAAGGACATCATGGGGTGTAGCAGTCATTTTTCTCATGGCATAAAACTAGTCAACCATGGACCAAGCACAAAAAGGCAGTTTGGCGGATTTGGCCACACGGGCCTTGTTAGTACACCTCATTTGGGCCCTGAAGACCACCCATGTCAATTATGTTTAACTAATTTTATTCTTCAATCTCCTCTTAATTTTTAAGTGCTTCTCCACCTTCAACAAGTGCATATCTTTCACTACTAAAGTTCCTATCTAAAAGTCTTTCTTTGCTCCTTCAATTTGCAAGTTGTCTCAAACCTAACCATTTGGGAAGTTCTCTCGATCCAATTCCCTTTGAAATGTCAAATATAGTTTCTTACAAGAAAAGATACAATTTTTATTTGTCATAAAACAATTATTGATAAATCAAGGATACTACAGTTGCTTTGATATACAATTACAACAGTAATGCTCAAATCAGATAGCTCCTTCAACAGTCAGCTAGCTACTTAACTTATTTCTTTGTTAGTACAAAAAGCAAGACCTAAATTTTTCCCATCCAAGCGAAGAAAATTCAACCAAATTCACTGTAGTCCAGATCTGTAGATAATGTTGAATATGAGCAAGACAAGGTTAACTGACTATCTCAACTCTCAAGGAAGAAAATTTCTATCAAGTTCTTATTTAGCAATGATGGAATATTCAAATAAAGAGGAATTACCATGTCCGAAGGTTTATTTACGACAAGAACATGTGCATCTTCATAAACTATATCCAAAGGTATATCTTCTGGTACTGCCCTCAAAGGATGCAATTCACAAACAGTGCAACTAACCTTGTCCCCACCTTTAATAACATGTGAAACCTACAAAAGTACCAGCAATTAAGATACTGGTAGTGAAATGCTAGGATTCAAGCTTGGCAAAGTTTGGATTCAATGTGAGGATATGATTAACAATAGCAACACTATTAAAAAACACATTTAAGTAAACAAGAACTGAACAAGCCAAAAGAATTTAACTTAATAAAACTCTTTGCCTAATGCTCTCAATCATAAACTTCAACTCAAATAATCAGCATTGCCGTCGTCATCATGCACATATTCTCCCATAAAAATGGGTAACAGCTATGGAGCAGGAGAATGCTCCACAAAAGAATTGAAAGGTTTATAAGTGGCTCAACCTGTTGTCAATATTGAGAGCTCGTACCAAAATCCTACCCAAGATAGCTATGAGCAAAACCCTTCATCTTCTCATTTTTCTTACTTTGTTGTGGTTCTCTGGTACTTGTCAGTGAAGATTATAAATTACTATAAATTCACAGATAATAATTTATAAAATCCAAGAAACACGCCAAAGAGCACAAGTAATTCAAAGAATCAAGACCAAGTTGGAAGAAAATATATGGTTTTGCTACACTAATAGTGACGGAAGGGAATACATGGAGAGGATTCGAGAGGGTGAGACGATATTCATGTAGAGGCAAAGCATGGTGTAGTTGATTCTTCTTGGATAGAGTAGTATTCCTCCCTGAAAATGTGCAACTAGACAATCTAGTCTAGGACCAAAAATTGGCAAATTGTAGAGGTAGAAAAAGTATATATGAAGGATTTGAAAGGTTAGGAGGAAACAACAAGCAAATGAAGGGAAAGCAACATACAATATGCTATAAGCCTATAACCAGCCTTATATATGGTTGCTACCCTTGTCGAACAGTTATGAGACCTAGACACAAATATGATACATAAAATTTCAAAAAACTAGGACACGGATACAACAAAAGACATATATATATCAAAAAACTAGGACACGGATACAACAAAAGATATATATATATATATATATATATATATATATATATATATATATATATATATATGCACGGTCTTTTCTAAAGTGGATGTCTACTAGAGGCCCGTTGTCACTTAGGTGAGCTTGCTTAAGCAGTTCAGATAGTTCTGCCGCTAATTAATATTGTGCATATGTTCTAAATACTACCTATGGGTGCATTTTGAGTTTAGTGGAGTATTGTTAAGTATAACTTACCAACAGTGTTATTAAAGGCACCCACCTAGTTGCTTCAGATGCTATGTCGCCTCAACAACTTAGGCGGACAAAACGTCTCGACTTAACTACGATCCGACCCAGACCAATCAGGTTTTGAATTTGGAAAGTGACCTATGCCCAATAACTTAAAAGTTATAAAGGTATAGAAATTATTAATAATCTAATCAATATTAAAGATTACAAAAGGAACAATTGTATTTTTCCCTTTGCCCTCTCAAGACCCTTCTGTTTGGTGTATGCCCTAACACATCAATCTTATCTTCGACTTTGACATCCACTGTCAAGAGCCGGCACATATCTTAGTATTCACTTCTTGATTGAAGACTTCATTCGGTCGATGTTGAAATCTCGAACTTAAATACACAACATGCACAACAAGATTTGCATGCGATACTTATAGGTTTAATTATATGTTTATCGTACCAATTTGGAGGAAACCACAACACAGTGTCCCGGTCATAAACTATAAGCTTGTCTTAAATTACCTACTCCAGACCCCCAAATTTTAGTCTTGCCACCCCCCCCCCAGAATACGTGCACGCATACAAAACACTCCAACATTGCGAAAGGATCATCGAAGGAAGCAAGGATAAAGCCAGAGGTAGACCTACATGGGGACGAGTGGGGCAGTTGCTCCCACAGTTGCTCCCACTGAATTTTTGCTTCTGAATTAGATATTCATGTTCTTCTTAAATTTTCTTCATCAATTTTATATTTTGTCCCCTCCAAAATTTGTAATAATCAATTTCTAAATGCATATTTACTTCAGATTTTACTTTTTCTTTCATATTTTTCATTCTCCAAGCACAAAATTCCGGTATTTCCAACTTATAACCATTTTTTTCCTTATTCTTTTTTCCCGATATGACCCATTTTTAGAGAGAAGACATGGTGAAGGAACACCAACATTTTGATGTAGCGAACTTCATTTGACAAAAAAATTTGGACTTTCTTTATATTTAATGTTGACCACCCTCTTTTGAATTTCTGTGTCCGCCCCTGGATAAAGCAGTGGTATCGGTCACTTGGAGATGATTAAAGAATTCCCACCTCGAACTCTAGGTTACTAATAGTGGATTTGCATAAAGAACAAAGTGAAGGATTTCCAAAGCAATGAAACAGGAAAGTAGCTGCTAGTGGTTCGTCATGACCTTGTCTACAGTGCGGCCATTGACGGCGACGAGGCCGGAGCGGATGCTGGACTGGATCCGGGCGCGGCTTACGCCCCGCATCCGAGAAGAGATCCAGGAGTCGATCCTGGTCTTCTCCGAGCCGCTGACGCTCTCTTCCAGTTTCACTCCGGCATGGTTAGCCCTAACGGGTTGCGGGTCCCGCTCCGTGGAGTGGCAGAGGGTCTGTGGAGTTCTGCAGCGGGAGCTCTGTCGAGTTAAGAGCTTTCTGAGGGAGGAGGAAGAAGAGGAGAAGGGGGAGCAATAAGCAGCAGAGGGAACAAGAGCCTGCATCGTCTTGCGGATTAGATCCGTTTGATAGTGCGAGTCAGACTATGAAAAGAAAAATTAAAAAACAATTAAATAAATATTTGTAGGAAGTTTTGGAAAATTATAATTTTCATTAAAAAAAAAATCTAAAAAAGAGAGGATGTATTAAACAATAATGTTAAGTTTACTGCCAAATGCTTACAACCTTCTTACAACCCTCTCTCCTCCCTACTATGTGGGTCGGAACCTGTTCCACATTTCCTCCTAATGAACGGTTGCCACGTGGTGTTTCTGCCAATGTTTACAACCCTCTTACGACCGCGAGGATGTATTAAATTACAGTAATGCTATGACTACAACCAATGTTTAATTACAACCACTGACATGGCGGCCATGTGTCGGAATTCGATTGAAGGTGGGGGAAAGTGGTGGGGCGGGTGAAGCCCATGTAGCAAGGGGTGAGAGGGGAAGTGGGACCCATGTGTAAGGATGGGAGAAAGAGAGGTTGTAAACCTTTGGTTGTAAACTTAGAAAACGGTATCTAATCTCATGAGTGATATGATATTGAATACATTGTGGTTCCTCTACATAGAAAACGGACAGCTGAATCATGATTATAAACCAGAGCGTGAACTACTAGAGTGTGTGTAGCCTTACATAGTTGAATACAAACCCCATTGCTTGAGGTGAGGAGTTCTCGACCTTCTCGTCATAAGATGTCGATGTTGGAATTATTGATGGCGTCAAGCAAAACTTCACAGTGACCTTCAATAAGTACATTGTAGTTTCTTTTGCTCTTGCAAAGTTTGATTGTTAACCTTAGCGCCAAGCTTCCAGCTTCCAGAGAGGAACCTCCTTCTTGTCGAGACGAACTTGCACCTTGGAAGCGATCCTCGTTCTCTCTAAGAACTGCAGCTCCACTCACACAGTCTTCAACGTAAGCACCGTCAAATTTCACTTTCCAAAATCCAGGAGAAGGTGGAGACCGGTTCTCTTCCAGAATAGCAGCTTGATGTGGATTGATCGTGCACCCATGATCTTGGTTTGCCAGTTCGAATTCGAGAAGAAGACAGTATGTTTCCAGGATGATGTTGGCTGAACTAATAGATCTATTTTGAAAGATGTAGGCGTTTGATATTTTGTCTTGATCACCTTCTATTAGAATGTTTTGGACTAAACCTTTAACGGAGACTTCATGTAGCGAGTGTCGTTGGGAAACTTGTGATTCACTCCAAACAGAACATGAAATAGGACAAGGAAAGAGAAGGTGATCAATCAACAGTTTCAGAATGTACCTGACATAATTGGCATATCGGACTAATGTGTTGCAGTCGTCTATGAATGATGTCCCCAGTAGAGAGTCTGAGAGAGCACGCAATGTGAACATGAGAACTCTAGGATAAATGTGGTGGAGTTTCCGAAGCATATTCCATTTGGTGAACACGGATTGACTAGGGAGAGTTTGGGAAGCCAGTTTATTGCCATGCATAGCTCTATAAGCAGGTTATGTAGTGAAGTTCTCATTCTTTTTGTGTGCGCAGGACGCCAACTATTTTTCGTACATAGTAAAGAGGACAGTAAGCATAACGGCAGAGCCCTTGGTCAAAGTTCGTACATTTGGGGTTCCCCCTCCCTTTAAGTTCCTACAATTGGGGGGTCATTTTTCTGTGTGTGTGCAAGACGCCAACTATCTTCGTATGTTAAAATGTATGATTATTTAGATGTTAAAAGGTAGTTAATTGTATTTGTCCAGAAGATGGTTTTGGTCCTAAACGTAAATTTTGAATATTATACAATTTCTAAAATTAAATTCAAATATGTGAGGGTTGTGTGACTTAGTTTTTTAATTTTGCATGGTGGAGGTTGTTTGACTTGGATTATTTAATTGGCTAAATTTTACTTTGATGCCCTCAACTATTTTAGATGTTCAACATGATACCCTAAACTTTTTTACTCAATAACTTAATACTCTCAACTATTAAAAGTTTTTAACTTAATACCCAAAAATAAAAAAAATCCTAAACTACCCCTCCCCCTCCCTCTTCCCCTTCCACCCTCCCTCACCGGCCGACCTCCCTTCCCCCCTCCCTCTCTGGCCGACCCCCTCCCTCTCTGCCGGGCGGCGCGCACACGGGGGCGAGCGAGCACTGGAGCAGGCCGATCGCCGACGGGCGGTGTGCGCGGACGTAGTGCGCGAGGCTCTGCTACTGCCGTTGTTGCTGCGCGGAAAACTCGTAGGGGGGTTGGGGGGGAGCGCGGGGTGGTCAACGGCGGGAGGAGGGGGGGGGGGGGGGAAGGGGGGGGGGGGAAGGCTAGAGGGGGGTCAACGGCGGGAGGAAGAAGGGGGCCGGGGGGTGGGATAGTAGCTGGGGAAGGGAAGAGAGGGAGGGTCGGGGTGGGTGGGATAGTGGCTGAGGAAGGGAAGATAGGAAGGGCATTTTGGAAAAAAAAAATCTGGGTATTCAGTTGTCAATTTTGAAAGTTTAGGGTATCAAGTTGAACATTTAGAATAGTTGAGGGTATCAAAGAAAAATTTAGCCAATTTAATTTTTTCATGACCAATCGAGAATAAGACTCGTGATACTTTTATTTGCTAATCGAGAATGAGACTTATGTGGTACTTTTGTTTGCTTATATTCTGATCTCAGCATCCACGCAACCCTATTGACGACAGTTTCTATGGAGACGATTTCATCGACATCGTGTATCATCAGATCTCTCTCGTCAATAGACGCATTATTGAATGCTTGCAACTCAAGAGCCCTGGAGGGTTGTTTGTCGAGATTATGATTGAAGCAAAAAACAGTAACACATGTCTCATTCTTGATTGGTCATGAAAAAAAAAAAAAACTAAATAACCCAAATCACACAACCCTCACATATTTTCATTTAGTTTTAGGATCTCGTATAATACTCAAAATTTTAATTTTTGTCTCCATTTTTGATGGCCAATCCAAGTCAACTGTAAGAACAAGACCCAAAATCTCTATGAAAATCTAAACTCAAATATTCAATATTATATGGGATCCAAAAATAAATAACCCTAAAATGTATTGTTGTTGATCTGATTTTCGGTGGATCAAGAGAAACATTGGGATCCAGTCATGTCAAGGTTATACCCAACGTGATTGGAGTCAGGAATTTGAACCCATAGCCAGCCCATGGGGCAAGGGTTCGGGGATTGGCCGGGTACAAATTGATTCCAAACCACCTGAATCCCTGTTACACGGCATGTAGTTATATTTACTTTTATTTTTAGTTACTTATTTTTCATATTATGTATAGGGGTCATTTCTCAGCCCCACCACCACGATTGTACCTTGAACTAACGAGGGGTCGTTTGAATGAAGGTTTTATATTTATAAAAATTTACCATTTTTTTTCTATGAAAAATAAATTCAACATTTTCATACCAATATTTGGCTATAAATATAAAAAATAAATTTTAATTTATTTAGTTTTCCATAAATACCCTTTCTTGTTTCTATTACCTAAATTTACATGTTTGGAATAGAAGTTAAAATTTTGAAAATAAAATGAGTTGGTTATTGTCCAAACAAAATATTCAAACAACATTCCTAGGAAAGAAAAATTATTCCCAAGGGGTGCCTTAGGAATTACTTTTCAACAACAATGGAAATATGAAACCCTTTCTATTCCCCCACAATTTCCAATCCTAGATATATCAAACATGGATAAGGAATCTAAAACTTATTCTCAGACCTTCAAAACTTGAACCATTTTAAGTCTAATATAATAACGACTACACCACAAATCTTTTGAATTAATGGTAGTCCATAGTACATCCTTATTCTATTCCAGATACATCTATGTTGGTGTCCTTTTACCCTGGACCATCACCCAACCAGCCAGTCGATAAGCACAAGTAATCTCAAGTAATCTGGGTGGAGGCTGGAGGTGCTTCTAGCAATGTGGACAAACAAATTATGACCATAAATCCATTATCCATATACAATAGTCTACATTCTAATGTTGAACACCTAACATGAAATCACGAGTCATAACATGCAAACATAGTATATACAACATATTCCTAATAAGAGCTCTAAGATTCTGCAGAAGTGAAATCCAGAAAGTAGGGAAAGCCACTGAGCGCAACTCAGGTTAAAAGTACTATCGAATGCCACTGTCCGAGGATGTTACAGCGGCAGAAGCAGCACAGGGCAAGGGATGAACTCGGCCAGCAGATTCCCATCGACATGTTTGGAGTGGATTGCTTCCATGCTCAAGACTACCAGGTCCAAATTCAAGTCATCAGCAACCTCGCCTATGATGACTGTCGGTTTCTTTCCCTCCCCGAGCCGCTCGATCAATCCAAATTCCTTAAACCCACCTATATAAACCAGAAGCAACTAAAAATCAATATTGAACTTTTGGAAATTAGTAACCAACAGAAAACTAACCTTCAGAAAGGTGCCACCTTATGCTGGATAGTTGGGCATCATGTTCTGGGTTTGACTCTTTGGGCTTATCATCAATAACTGTAACAAGATGAGGTTCCATATAAAGTTCCGCACTTAAAGGTCTCTCTGTCTCCAAACCAGTTCACTATAGTTTATGACTTTATGTATAATTGAGTTATGATCCAAGGTTTAATGAACATACCAACAACAGTAATGTCTGCTCCATACTTTTTTGCCAGTGCTGAAGTAGTAGCTGCAGCCTACTAGAAAATTAAAAAAAGAATTATGCCTCTGTGTGTTGTAGGAACTACATCATAGAGCAGTAATAAGGCAGTTCCCTTTTGTATGAATTAAACTTGTGCAATCGGAAACATAAATGATAAATTGAATCATTTGATCCGCGGATGCTTCCAACTTTCTGTTAGTCCATGAAAGGATTTCATAGGTTGTAGTACTTTTATGTTCAGTGGACCCTGGTATTTATTCACTTTATATTCCATAAATTGATTCTCTTATTTGTACATGCATTAACAGATCTATTCAACATAGATAGTTTGTTTGATGCATAGGTCCATTGAATGGATATCTGCTACTTAACTGAGTGGGAAAAAAAAAATCTGAATGTTTCAGCGAAGAAAATATACTCTCTTAATTTTTCACATTGAAGAAACCAAAATATCAGAACCAAGTAAGTAGCAGAGCAAGAGAAATGGATCCAATGTTTTCAAGGTGGCCAGGCAGTCCAAGTCAGTATTGACTACTAAACATCTAGGCCAACTAGGCAGTTAGGTTGACCAACTGGGAACCAGGGAAGCTAGTAAGTTTTCTCCGAAATGAGAGAGGCAAGTAATTGAAAAAATATTTAAACATTAAACATCACCTTCAACATTGGCAAGATGTTGTTCATGCCAATAAGTTCCACCCTTGATCATATTATTCACAAAAATAATACTATATAATCATTGCTCCTTGTGGGTATGCCTGATTTTCAATTTCCCAATCAGGAATGTTTATATTAAGTTGAAGGACAGCTTAGTATTTGAATTCCCAGCTGATGTCAACCCTAATCTCCCTTCCCTAAAGGCAGACCGTATCTTTTTAGGCACATAGGGGCAGGGATTTAGATTCTAAGCTCCCTATATTGTGTAATGTCTATGAACCAAGAAAGAATGAGACGGAATCATCTCCGATTCCTAACAAGCAAGCAGTCAGAGGACAACACTTAGTCATATTACTAATTCCAAAGGAGGAAAAACTGCACGAAGAAGAAGAGGTAGGGATGGGGAGCTTGTTGCTGAGTAAACTCACTACAGAAACCTGGACACATCCAAGGGCTAGGATAACTTCCTATCTAAAGCATGTCGCACTCAAAAAGAGAAGAGAAGAACCCTTAGCTAAAGGGGAATATTGCTTTATCTCAGCCGAACCCTGGGGCTCCTTCACATGGACAACCTCCTAATCCATGTACTGCTGATTTGCTCTGTAAATCAGATCTTGAGATGACGCTGATTTGTTCAAAGGGTCGATCATGCTTCCAGTTCCACTGCCTCCACTTCTATTACTTGATCTGGTATTTCCTTCCTTGCCTCATGAATTTCACCATGGATCATAGATTATGGAGTTAGTGACCACATGACTAGCTCTTAAAATGTGTATTATTCTCATGATCTCTGTACTGGATAAGAAAAAAGAAGAAAAGATTGCTAACGACTCTCCAAGTAGGCAAGCTAGTTCTCAACTATATTCTTCGCATTCCCAAATTGTCTACTAACCTTGTTTTGGTAAATAGCCTTACAAAAGATCTTAATTGCTCAATAACATTTTCCCCTCTCGCTATATTTTCAGGACCTACAACGAGGTAAATGTTTGGCAGTGGTGAAGTTGGTTGCTTGTCTTAATCGTGTCAGAAAAGTATGTCGCCAAAATCATTGCTTTTGCATGATAACAAAAAAAAAACACGTGATTCACCATTGTGCCTACATCCACGGCAGAAGACAGAAAATTTTCTTACCTTATCATACAAGAGTTGCAAGACAACTCTCCGTGGGAGAACCTTTCAACCTCACTGATACAACTTTTATGTACCCCAAACCTAATTTGCAGTCCTTATAAACAACAAGATATTTTCAAACCATATAATGAAGACACTCCATGGGGAAAACACTGAACCTCATTGATGCAACTTCTTACGTATCCCAAACCCAAGTCACACTCCTTCCTACAAACAGCAAAAATAAAGACCTTAATCTCAAATTTTGGGTCGGCTATTTGTCTTTTTCTTCCACTTGGCTCTTTTAAGGTCCACGTCCAATTTAACATTAACAACAACAACAACAACAAAAAATCTTTTTCACAACCTCAATCCAAACAACAGAGATGATATTCCCTCAAGTTATCCTAAATTGCCGGCACCTCCAACTTCCAACTAATAAACTCATTTCTAATCCTATGTTTCAATGACTTGTCATTCGTCCTCAATTCACAAGCCCTTCATATACCTGATATAATTATTGAATTATCCCCTAACTTCTAAGAAACCACAAAACTGCCACTCCTATAAGTACACAAACTTTGAACCAAGGTTAGCAGTGCCGGTTTTGGCAGTTCCCGGAATTTCAGTTGTTTTTAATGGGTTGATTTTTATAGTTTTGGTCATTTCGAGGGTTTTGGTATCTGTTTCAATGTCAGTGGATACTCAAAATGTTGCTTGAAACTTCATCTTGGGGCTAACTGTACAGTCTGTCCTGAATGCAATCTGTCCCAACCCGAATACAAGACATCAACCAAGCATGACACACCAAGGTTAAGGATTTGTTGGGTGACTTGAACTGGCATTACTTCGTCACTTGTTGTTTTGTTCCTTATGGCACCTTTTAATACGTAGTCTGTTTAGGCTTATTCTGGGCCATTTCATAGCGACCTTGTGACTTCAATTTGCCTAGGAAATGGAAGAGAAAATTCACAGAAGGAAACCTAAACATCCAGGATAAAAATTGAGCTATTAGTGTGTAAATCCTATTCAAAGTGAGCTTGTCTAACTGTATGAGAACCGCTCATCCTCCAATTGTAACTCTTCAAGCTAGGTGCACGTGGCCATAAACAATGCAGATAAGGGACTGATCACTGATGGCCTCGGGTCAGTGGCCAAGAAAACCTTGACGCTGAGAGATGTGGGTCCAAGTGTCTTGTAAACATCAACAATTGGAAGGCGGGGATTCCATATTAAAAGGCCTCTAAAACAGTGGATTAAGGTCAGCAAGGCTACCCATACAGGGTAAGCTAACAAGTAGCTGAACCAGGATAAATTTCCTTTAGTTTGGAAGTCTCTTACTCTCCACATACCTTTAACTGCTCTAGCATAGGATGTGTTTACTCGTAACCCTGTCCTGCTAAGATTTCTCATAAAATCACAAAAGAAAATCGGTCTGTAGTTGTGACTGCATTATGTTACATTATAACTATTTATTTGTCAGCTCTCTTCTTTACTGCACCATTGGGTTATCAAAATTCAGTTTACAGTTATATATTAAGACCATCAAGGAAAGAACTCTGCCAACGCTCGAGTTAGAGAAGTTCAAGAGCCACAAGCTGCATTTATATACAGATGTGTGGTGTCATCGTAGTTGCACTAATTTAGCCTAAATTTTCATGTTGTGTTATATTTGTCACTGCTGGCATTGCTATAGTCGGACCCAACAAGTGGGATAAATTATTTCATGTGTTCATTCATAGTTGTAGCATTAAATATGGCAAGTAGAACCTGGTATTGACATCGAGGATGCAATTTCTCCTCCGTAATTGTCCTTGTGATTAATTGCCCATATATTGTGATATACATTAGTAATTTAAGCAACATCTTAACTATCACGAACGACCAAAGAATCATATTTGACTCAAATTCTCATTCTGCAACTTATCAGATCATAGAATATAGTTCTCTAAAAGAGCAGAATAACAGAAAAGTGTTGGAATGTGAATTACGTTTAACAATATGGTGCTAGGCGAAATCGAAGAAATGCTGAAGACCAGAGATGCAATTGTACTCTACGATAACGGTCAAGCATATTTTATGCTAAATAGTCTGAGAGCTTATTAGCAACAACAGGACTAGCATTAAGAATTTGACAAATGCAGCAACACTAATTGCACTCTATTCCGAGAATGCATTCCAAATGAGAATTTCAAACATCGATACAATTTCTTTATGCTTAATTTAGAAGAGATTTATCTTGTACTAAAAAATCTCACATCAAGGTTCAAGCAAAACGCTAACAGATTCTCTAAGGTTAAAACCAAATACTAACAGCTCCTCGATCCATAATCATGATTATAGCATTTGTCTAATTAAGAATGGATATAGTATTGGATACAGGAGAGTACACACCTGTCTTGTTCCTTCAGAGAGATAAGCATTTTGGTTGGTAATCGGAAGAAGAACATGCTTGACACTTGAAAAAGCATCTGCAGCTAAACTTCCACCATTTACCTGTTGCTCTGCCTTAGCTGGAGATGCACAGAGACACCTCTTAACCATAGATAGATTACAACATCATAAAAGCCCACCCAAATATAGCATCACATTTATTCTCCTAAATTTTACAAAGGCCCCAAAAATTTAAAAATGTACTTTGGGTTCAGAAACATTTGAAAATTAGCATTTTGGTACTGAAGATGTCCAACTTAGGATAAGGGTCCTGAAATAACGGTTACCCATGTTGAGCGTCCAAAATATGTTAATAAACAAATTGAATCAAAACTCAAAAAGGGAATGTTTATGAGTTCCCAAGTCTAAAATCCTAAATATTTATTAACAATTTTTGGATGGTCAACACAGGTACTTGTTCCCTTTGTCACTCCCCGTTCCCGTTATACGTATTTGTACGTGTATTTGCTCTTGTATCATGTGTTTTCGTATTCATGTATCGCGTATCGATACAGTATCCTGCACGTGGTGCGAAATATCCGTATCCATTAGTGAGTTCATGTACCATGTTGTTGGTTTTCTTTGATAGTTCGAGTCGTGCAGACAGATCGTCTGTAGAGTAATTGGCTGGAATAAACTAATTAACTGACTTATGCAACTCTATTTGGGTTACTGATTTCATAACAAGATAATTATGAATCAGACTACCCATACCCATTGGCATTGTCATAAACCCGTGCTAGGATACATCCAAAATGATAATTTACGCATCTACCCATCAGACCGGTGTACAGTCTGGATACCGGCGGGATGGTCAACACGGGTCAACTGTCGTCTCGGGAGCCAAAACATTTTCAGGACGCTAATTTTAGAATATTTTTGGGACCCAAAGTCTAATTAATCCTAAAATTTACAAACCCTCTAAAATTTATAAAGGCCCTAAAATTTACATAAGAGCCGCCATTCTCAGGATCGCCTAGGCCCCATTTTCTGATAGAGCCGGCTCTGCCTAAATCTGGACAATTCTATCGAGATGGCATTAGCACGTTCAGAGAAAGTATATATATAGGACAACAAGGTATCAGAAATGGTAGTGAAAACACGGACGGATAGATCAGTTACTTCGGCCGAGTGGGTGGGGGGAATACCTCTCATGTGTTGTTTCTCTCGGACGTGCTTGGATTGTTCCTGCCGAGGAACAAGGAACGACGGAAGGTGGACGGAGCGGCGTTCAGTTCCGATCGATGCTGCAGGAGAGGGCAATGGTGAAAGAAAGTTGGCGAACGAAGCCATGGGAGGGGGAGGAGGAGGAGGAGGAGGAGAAATTGAGAGAAGAAAGTAGCAGTTGGGGTTTTAAGGATAAGAAGCTATGTTTATTTTAATGGCATGTCGTACCAATGGAATCCAGAACATTTCAGCATTTTCATTTTTTATTAGCTTTTTTGTTTGCAAATTCTATAGTCACTTCATAATTTGTTTAGAATATTCCATTATTTCATGACAGTCCAGATTTTTGCAATTTTTACTGAGAACAGCCCAAATTTTACTGAGGACAGCCCAACTCCCGTCCCCCCACAAAGCTTTCCAAAACCATTCATTCAAAATTTTTACTCTCTCTCCTCTAATTCTCAAACATCTTTCTCTCTTTCTTTTTTCAAAATCTCTTCCCTTTCTCTCCAACTCCCCCAATTCCAAGCATTGGTACCCAAATCTTCTTCCAAATCTATGTATGTATTCAATATTCTTCCTTCATTAGAATTTTAAATTTATTTATGTGTATATTTGATTTAATTTTTAAACGAACTGATGAATCCTAAAAATAGTTAGATAAATAATTAGGCTATAATCTGGTTCTAATGCCTAAAATAGTTAGATAAATTAGTATATAACTAATTTATGGTTGATATACGAAGTGATTAATCCTAAAAATAAAGTTTAGGGTTTAAAAAAAATCAACAGCGCCGACAGTCGGACTTTTTGCCTACATGACTGTAGGCAAATTCTGCAGTCCTATAAATATATAGGACTGTAGGAAATTCCACAGTCATGTTGTACATATAGGACTGTAGGAAATTCTATGTCACGTCCCAGTCCCAAAATACGTAGTACTAGGAATACGTAAGCATGCCAACCGTATGTATATGATAACTCCAATATATGAAAACCATAACACATACGTACGCTGTATTATGAATAGCAATTCACAAGTGGTACATATTTATGTCATAAGTCACATGGCATAATTAGATCTCATCCACAGAATCAAATAACTAATCAACTATATAACTGAATCAAGTATAAAATGCTTGATAAGAACAAGTAGTTGGGTGGAGACAAATCCACTACCAAACCAGAATATAAGAGAAACCAAATAAGTACATCTAATGAACAATGGGGCTCGAAGAGAAGACCTCCTCGAAAGAGAGATAAGTAGCAAGTCCTGATCTGTGCTCCTGCGAATAGTCATGATCGTCTACACCTGGAAAGGGACCATGTAACAACCTATTTTTTTTAAATGCATTTCTGAATTTTCTGTGATTTTTTTAATTAATTATTATAAATGTCCTTCATGGATTAATATTTTTATGTATTAAATTAAGTATTAAAATATTATAAAAATTATATTTTTGGGTGTATAATTAACTATTGGTTGTTGTGTAATTTTTCTGGAATTTATTGGGCTCAAAAACTATTTTTAAATAGCTAAAAAACCCTGTTTTAATTAAACCAGCTTGAACCGGACCAAACCGAACCAAACCGAAACAAACTAAACCAACTGAACCCAAACCCTAACCTAATGGGTCGGGTCCTACCAAACCCGACCCGCGGACCCGCCTACCCGACCCGAACCGACCTTGATCTACAGTAACCCATTTTCTTCCCCCCCTGATTCCCATGACCACAACCTCGTCGACTCCGCCCCGCCTCCGGCGCACGACCCCACGACCGGCCCCGACTCCGCCGTGGCCACCCCCACGTTTCCTCCCCCCCCGCTCGGCCAACCCTACCCTATAAAACCCCGGCCACTCCTCTCCGCCATCACCGCCATCATCCTCCGCTGCCACCACCGCCAACATCGGTCATCGCCTCCGCGAGGTCAACCTGCCGACGACCCAGCCAACCCCGACGAGCTCCTCCGACGACGACACAGCAGCCGCTGTCACCCCCAACGCCGCCATCACCAACATCCTTAGGATACCGCCTCCCCGACGACGATGAAGACGACGACGATGAGCTTTTCCGGCGCCTCCTCCGGCCGTGACCCTAGCGCCGACGAGCATCCGCACAGCCCTACCCAGCAGTCGTCGCCGTGCCCCGCCACCGAGCCTCGTCGCGAACCTCCCAGTTCACAAACATCATCAAGGTACCCGTCTCCCCGCGCGCGTAACTCCTTGTACGTAGATCCGTATCTCGTTCTGTCGAATCCTACGCGTAGACTGTGTGACCCTCTCGAACCCCGTGCAATTAGACTGGAGTATCGCGTCCTGTGTCGGTCGCAAAATGTGACGCAAAACAGGAAAAAACCACAGAATTCTGGACTTCAGAAATCGTTCTGAACTCACAAGTTCATGGCTGATTTACTCCCAACCTGTTTAATAATTTTGAATTCTGTTTAAACAGTTAATTAGACAATATAACCGAGATTAAAACCCTGTAATTAGATTATTTTATGGTGTTGTATGTTGTGTTTTATTTGCGAGTAAAATTGACCAAAAGCTTGATTTTTTAATCCCGAATTTTTTCAAAACTGGGTGCGTCCCGCTAAACGAGGCGACTTGGTCGTGTGCGAATTTTACCGAAAGGTGCGTATCGTTAAAACGGACGTGTAGAAATTTACGGAAGTTGATTTGGATGTGCGTGCACACCGGAATCAACGCATATCCGTCAAAATCGTCCCGTATCGGGCATGTTCTAAAACTTGTTGTAACTTTGTGTGTGCTCGTCATTTCGAAACAAAACTTGTGCCATCGGACTCGTAGCGATACGCTGGTCTTGTGACCCAAGTTTGGTTTGATTCTGAGAACGTTGACAAAATCCCGTATCGTGGGCCCCACGGCTCCACTTGGCGGACAATTTTGTGATCGGCTCATCGGAATCCAGTTCTGGACATTCCGTAGGTTCGTATCGTCGTTCTGGACTTGTAGACACTAAGTTTGACGAATTTTGAGAACTTTGTCTCTGGCACTTTTTTTTGTGCGAAGTGGGCCACATGTGGACCCCGCTTTGACCAGAAACTGTCATTTCTGTCCCTGTGTCCAAATTGGACTTATGGGTAGTCAATCCTAGCTATTTCATGTCTTCTGAGAGTGATGTTAATGTTTGTTTCAGCATCCGAAGGCGTTCCTAAAGAATTCACATACACTGGAGCAACTGAAGGAGTTCAAACCCTAGGCAAGTGTACCTTGCCAATCTTGCAGTACCTGCTTCATATTATTATCTTGATTTGTTTATATGATGTATCTGTTCAACCTAGGACCGTGTGACATTGATTAGCATCCGAATAATATTCGGATGTCAACGCCGTACGCGGAGTTGTGTAACGTCACCTAGAGATTTATATCGTGACCCTATACATTTTCGTGCTTGCATTATCAAGTACGTCATACCATAGGACACTTGACTCTATTCATGAGACAGAATCTTCTGAGTTTTTATGGTGATCCTGAATAGGATACATGATTTATGACATAGATATTACATATGCATAGCTGTCATTATGACTCACTGCATTAGCTTGATCTTGCGTGTCATGGACATGAGACCTCGTGGACATGAGACGTGTGATTACATCGGGTGGGAGAGACACACAGACTACAGGCTGATTATATATATATATATATATATATATATATATATATATATATATATATATATTTATTACGGTGCCTTAGCCACTACAGTGCTAGGCCCACTACATAGTATAACTACATAGTATTACTGCTACCGGCTCCCCGACACGGAGCTTGTAGTAGTCTCAGCCTGAAGTCCTAGTGATGCTCTCATTTTGCATATCACTTAGCTGGTTACATAGTTTGTCCTATTGTTTCATTTATTTATATACTGCATTTATTTGGCTTGAGTTATTCTTGTACCTTGCTATGTCCCCTGAGGACCTGGAATCCGGATTATGTCCCCAGGTTTAGCAGAAGAGATCTACCCCAAGGTATACGGGACAGGAGCAGACATTGGAGCAGTACCATTACCAGAGGATGAGGTGATCGCCGATGATTTCTCCTGAGTATCTGGTTTATTATACTCAGTTATTTCTATTGTTAGACTCTTATTTCCTGTCTATTGAACTGTTGTATCAAACTCTTTATCGGGTTGTTCCCCGAGATATTTATTGAGACTTGTTGATTATCATTTCATCTTGATTATTCTGATATTGATTGTATTTATCTTCTGTGGATGAGATTAGTATCATAGACCTTATGTAAACCCCCTGATTTTTTAAAAATTTTAAAAACTGGATTTTTTACAATTTTCTGGAATTTTCTGTAATTTAAAAACAGGGTTTTAATTTTTAAATGATTTTTAATTAATAATAAATGATATTAAAATATTATGAAAATAATATTTTTGGATGTAAAATGAAAAACTGGACTTAGGGCAATTTTTTTGGAATTTATTGGGCCTCGGACCTATTTTTAAACACCTAAAAAGTATTTTAGTTAATTATCTATTTATTTATTAAATTTACTGTTTTTTTTAAATATTATTATTATTATTCTTATTTAATATCGGCCCGGCCCATTTTCCCTTAGCCCAGCCCATTTGGGTCCAACCAACCCAGCCCAACCCTGGCCTGACGGGTCGGGCGGGTCGGCCCGACCCGCACCCGACCCGCACCCGACCCGCTCCCACCTCTCTTCCCCCACGACCCGACTCGGCCGCCGCGTCCCCCGCTCCGCCCACGTCTCCCGCCGC
Organism: Iris macrosiphon; assembly: GCA_036927795.1. Lineage (NCBI taxonomy): Eukaryota > Viridiplantae > Streptophyta > Magnoliopsida > Asparagales > Iridaceae > Iris > Iris macrosiphon. The sequence goes on from JAYESA010000771.1 coordinate 30,239, forward strand.
CAGCCGCGCCACGCCCCGCGCCCCTCGGCCACGACGACCCCGCCACGCCCTCCACCATCCTCGGCCTCCCCCTCCCCTCTCCAGCCCTATAAACCCCCCCCCCCCCCCCCGAGCTTCCTCCGGCCAGACCACCCCTCTCCGCCCTAGCCACCGCCACGGTCGCCGCCGCCTCCGCCCACCGCTGCGACGCCGCCGCCGCACCACCCTGCCCAGCCCAGCCTCCCTCTCCCCTCCTCCCCCGACCCAGCAGCAGCAAGCAGCAGCAAGCAGCAGCTCCCCTCCGGCCGTCCGACGCCGCCTCCGCCGCTCAGCGTCGCCTTACGCCGCCGTGGCGTGCCTCGCCGTGCCCCCGGCCCCCTCCGCCTCAGCCCGGCCGTCCTCCGCCGGATTCCGACGAGGAATCCCAAACCCTAACCCTAATTCTTCCCTGTGTCCGACACAAGTCGGACACGTGTCGGACACGGTTTGACCCTGGTTTTCGGGCCCCCTTCAGGTGCGTGTATCTTTTCGCTCGTAGCTCCGTTTTCGATTCCGCAAATTGCGTTGCGAAGCCTGTATGACTCTCTCGGTGTTCAGACAAACTGTTCTGGGCATCGCGTCCTGTGGTGATCGCACACCGCGATCCAAAAACAGGAAAAACCAGACCCTGTTTCACCCCGGAACTAAGTACGCCCCGCCAAACGGGACGATTTGGTCGCGTGCGGTCTTCACAGATACGTACGCCTCGTCGATACGAACGTGTGGGATTTCGCGGAAGCTGATTCGGGTGTGTGTGCACACCGGAATCAACGCGTATCCGCGGACATCGCCCCGTATCCGTACTTTCTGGAACGCGTCCTAACTTTGTGTACACACGTCGGATCGAGACGAAACTTATGCCATCGGACTCGTAGCGATACGTTGGTCCTGTGGGTCAAGTTTGGTTCGATTCTGAGAATGTTGACGAAATCGCGTGTCGTGGGCCCTACATGTCCCGCTCGACGGGCGATTTTGTGTTCGGCTCATCGGAATCCAATTCTGAAAGTTCCGTTGGGTTCGTATCAGCATTTCTGACCTGTTGACACTGAGTTTGGTGAATTTGGAGACCGTTGACCCGGACGCGTTTTTCGGTGCAAAGCGGGCCCACCGGTGGACCCCGTTTTGGCCCGAAACTGCCGTTTTTGTCCTTGTCTTCAAATTGGACCCAAGGACAGGCGTTTCTAGCTGATTGATATTTTCTGGATCTGATGGTGATATTTGTTTCAGTAACCGGAGTACCGCCTGCAATTCCAGCTGAAGTCAGAGCCGCAATTGGAACAGGAACCACAGGCAAGTGTACCTTGCCAAATCCTGCAGCTTGCTAATTATTTTCTGGATTTAACTATGCAATAATGGACAAGTAAAGCTTGCCAAATCTCAGTAATTCTTGACATAGTATTTTAATGGATTTCTTGTGAAATTAAATATAAACATGTTTAACTGCTTAACCTAGGAAACGAGTGACGTGCTTAGTGTCCGATCATAGTCGGGTGCCAACTCCGTACGCGGGGTTGTGTAACGTCACATAGACATGGATATCGAGACCTGATAATTTCTCGTACTTGTCCTATCAAGTACACCAGAACCCAGGACACTTGACACTATTCCATGAGACAGAGTCTTCCTGAGTCATTCGAGGTGATTCTGTATAGGATGCATGTTGTATGACATAGACTTTACATTCTTAAACAATTGATTCATAGCTTTCAGACTTGCTGCATTAGTTTAATCGTGCGTGACATGGACATGAGGCATCGTGGACATGAGACGTGGGATTACATTGGGTGGGGAGAGACACACAGACTACAGGCTGATATTATATATAAAACATAGTATATATCATAGTGTAATTCATAGTTATTGTCGCTACCCGGCTCCCCGACACAGAGCTTGTAGTGGCTTCAGCCTGAGTTCTAGTGCTGCTCTCATATTGCATATCACATAGTTGGTTACTTAGTTTACCCTGATGATTATTTTATCTGCTGCACCGTATTTATTTTGGCTTGTATTTTCTGTACCTTGCTGTCCCTTGAGGACCTGGATCCGGATTATGTCCCCAGGTACAGCTGAAGAGAACTACCCAGAGGTGTACGGTACCGGAGCACTCCTTGGAGCAGAACCAGGAACAGAGGACGAGATAGTGGCCGAAGATTTCTCCTGAGCCCGGCTTTATCTACACAGTATTTCCATTTTATTTCCCGTCTATTTTTCCTTAAATGTAACAGACATATTCTCGGATTGTTTCCCGAGATAACCTAATTTGATATTGCATATTTATTTCTATTGCATTTATTTCCTGGCATTAATCTGTGTTATTTCTGGGGATGAGATTAGTAATACCTGAGACTTGTACTTAGTACTGCTAGACTACAGCTTAAGCATGCCCTGATGGATCCATTAAATTGGGTTGTCCATCAGTGCGTGCTGCTGGCCATTGCTCACGTGCTCAGTCCCTCGTCATTTTGGGACTGGGGCGTGACACCTTATTAGTTATTTTATAACTTAAGTACACCCTGATGGGTCCATTAAATTGGGTTTGCCCATCGGTGTGTGCTGTTGGCCATTGCCACGTGTCTAGTCCCTCGGTATTTTGGGACTGGGACGTGACATAGTTTTTTTGGTGGCCCATGCAGGTCTATGACTAAATTATTTCGGTTTCAACTAAGGAACTGAGCAAGCCTGCGATAAGGATAAGATAAGTTATAGGATCTCATCCACTTGATTGAATCGTTCTTGATCTCTATAACGGATTCAAATTAATTTCTTGACTTGCATCCTGCCTTGAATCCCCTGTGCACCTCTTATAGTTTATTTTGGATGCAGAGTAATGGATCCACGAGCAAGTGACAAGACTCCTGCAGGAACACCACAAGGTGCTGTAGCCACCTACGAAGAAGATGGAGTGACGTCATTAAGTGGAGATCCCTCCACTCACCAAAGCAGTCAAGCAAATCAACATGCCTGAAGATTTCGGCAAGACGACATTCCACCACCACCGCAGTTTACTCCACTGATGCCTATTTTTCCACAAGGGTAGCCTATAGACGGACAACAGATATTTCAAATGATCTACGCAATGATGCAAGCCCAACAGCAGATTCATCAAGAGGCTCAGCGTCACGAGGCAAAGAATCTGAGAAATAGTATAGTGATCGCACTGGATCGGGCGAACCTACCAGCTCGACGGCCATCGACGGAATCTATCACCAATTTTTGCCAACTGAAGCCCCGTATCTTTTCTGGCAAGGAGGAGCCCACTGAAGTTCATGAGTGGCTCACAAACACTCGACACCAATTGGAAGCAGCTGAGCTTCTGTCACGCCCCAGTCCCAAATACGTAGGACTAGGAATACGTAACACGCCAGCCGTATGTATACGAACTCCAATATATGGAAACCATATACACACGTACGCTGTACATGAATATCCAATCCACAGTGGTAAATATATGTCACAACAAGTCACACGCAGTTCTATATCTCATCCACAACAAATAATAGAATAATAGAAATCAATAAATGAATATCAAAGAAGTAGTCTCAAATAGTAATCTCAAGTGCAATAGTCGGGTGGAAACAAATCCACTGCAAATCGACTATAATAAACTACTAAAGAGAGAAGAGAATAAACTCTAATATAAGAATAAATGTCTAGAAAAGAATAGCAACTAAAATCTCTAAACAGCTGCAAATGAATCACATATAATCAGAAGATGAGATCTCCGCAGACTGATAAGTAGCGTCAGGTCCAGGTCCATACTCCTGCGGATACTCCTGCGGATACTCCTGCTCATCTATATCTGGAAAATGGACCAGGTCCTCAGAGGGACGTAACAAGTATACTGAAACACATGCCAATAAAGTACTGAAAATAAACATCCATTGGGGTCGCCTAACCATCTATGTGAATGCAGTTAAGAACACCTTTCCCCACAAGTGAGCTATCTGGCTGAAAAACTGGGATTTGGCATGGTTCTCTATTGGAGATCCAGGGGCCTAAAAGGCACGTCGTCTTTTGAACGCCGGTGGCCCGCCTGATAGTACATAATATATAGTGGTCATCATGGCCCGTATCCCCAGCGGAGAATCCGGGCGTACAGGAGAAAAATGTGTAAAGGAGCTCAAATGCGGTACTTGTTGTTCTCCCCACCCCATGCTCTAAGCATGTCATGTCCATGACACGATAAACCTCTAATAACCGCCAGGTCTACTAGCATGCAAAGTTTCTATTGGCAGTTATCCCTATCCGTCGCACGACCTATACGTACCGGGGGCCAGCCGAGTACGCAAGTCCGTGTCCTACATGTGACTCACACTCGTGTAAGAATAGTGTCATGGCCAATGAAACATAAATGCCTCATGAAGATGGGGTAGTCTCATAAAGTAGGTCCAATGCATATACATAAGTAAAAAATATAGTACGACGACACCGTCGTTGCACCCAAGTTTCCTTGGACGCGCAGTTTATATAGCAGTTAAAATAAATGAACTAAATAAGCAGAAAATAAACATGCATGCCTCATATGGAATGTAAAAAAAACAGTACAATGGCAAGGTATACTTGCCTGGCAAGGAATCTGTAAAGTGTACGCGCCCAAATGTCAAGGACACTGAACCTGGAACTAAGGACTCCGAACAAACGTCTCCGGATGCTGAAATAAACATCACCAACGTTTCCGGAATGAGCAAAATAGCTAAAAAGCACATCCCTTTCGTCCAATTTGGATACAGGGGCAAAACGGTAATTTCGGGCAAAAGTGGGGTCCACGTGTGGCCCACTTTGCACCGAAAAGCGTGCCGAGGGTAACAGTCTCTAAATGGGACAAACTATGGGTCAAACAACTCTAGACGTCAATACAAACCCAACGGTATGTCCAAATTTGGATTCCGATGAGCCGAACAAAATTTGGTCCAAAAAGTCAACTGTAGGACCCGCCAATTGGCGATCTGGTCAACCGTCTCAGAAATGCGTGAAATTTGGGTCACAGGACCAGCGCATTACCACGAGTCCAGTGGCGCAAGTTTCGTCGCAATCTGACAATCGTGCACAAAATACTCGCGAGTTCCACAAAAGTGGCGACACGAAATGTATCCGCGGATACGGTCTGATTCCGGCGCGCACACGCGTCCGAATCAGTCCCCACGAATTTTCACGTGTCCCGTTATGCTGTGTGCACCATTTGGTACACTTGGCACACGGCGGGGCGGTCCCGGTTGGCGGGGCGCGCTCCGTTATCCAACTTTTGGAAAACCGGAAAAAGTGGGTGCGCACAGTTTTGTGACGAACATAACTATGTCCACAGCAACTATTAGCCTAGGGTTATTATACAGAAAATAAACTAGATCATGTATTCTACAGGTATCAAAAAGAATCATCGGATTCGGATCTCTGTGGTGGGAGATACGAACTCGACAATACGGGTGGTAAATCTGGAATTCTGCGATTGCAGAATTCTGCCTGTCCGTCCATTTTGGACGCTGATTTACACCTAGGGGCACACATTTTCCGAGGTTGACTATAAAACAACTACTGGAGAGGGTTGAGGGAAGATCATACCTATGAAAACGGATCAGCGTTTGGTCGAGCGAGTCAACGGGAATTCGTGCCGGAGCGAAGGTGCCTCGAGTGGGAGACTGCAGTTCGCGATGCCGGCGTCGACGGGATGATTGGAGGGCTTGGGGAGGCTTCTCTGACTGTGGTGACGGCTCTAGATGGGAAGAGAAAGTCTGGGAATATTAGGTTAGGATTTTTGGGATGAGAAACTATATATATATATATATTATATATATTAAGAGAGAGAGGGGGTGTGCGGATGAGTTCTCCGCGGTTTGACAATAGGCGCTGAAGGGTCAATATAAGTGGCCGGATGGTTTCAATACACATGCTGCGGTCACAGCAACTGATGGCTAGCATTGAATTTCTATGGAATGGTAATGCTTGTTATATATTAATATTATTGTTATTATTATTATTATTATTAGATTAATAATTTTTTTTCTTTTCTTTTCATTCTTTCTTTATAAAATATATATACATATATATATATTTGTATATACATATATATATATATATACTCATGAGAAAATTTATAGATTAGGGTATTGCACATCGTTAGGCTAGCAACTGCTCAAGGGGTCTCCTACATGGAATAAATTCCGAAAAATTCCTAAAGGTCCCATAAGTCATCTAAGGGCCCGAACACCTAATATAAAAATTATTAAAAATCTAATCATCCTATTTGGACCTAATTACTACAATTTAATTAATAAATAATAAATAAAATGGGTATATACTATTTTCTAGGAAGGGGGTTTTACATTCTACCCAACTTGTAAAAATTTCGTCCTCGAAATTAAAATTAAGCCACGATAGAATGCAAGGATGGTATAAGATATAAATTAACAATGTAAATTCATACCTTGGTCTGCGAATAGGTTCGGAAAACGCTTGCGCATGTCGTCCTCGCGCTCCCAAGTTGATTCTCCTGGTGCGCCATGCCTCCATGCTACGCGAACCAAGGGAATAGACTGGTTCCTCAATACCTTCTCTCGACGATCAAGGATTCCCACGGGTTGCTCTTGGTATGACAAGCTCGGCCCAATGGTGATCTCTGAATGGTCGAGAACATGACTGCTGTCTGCCACATATCGCCTGAGCTGCGACACGTGGAATACGTCATGTACTCCCTCCAGTGAAGGTGGTAGCGCAAGTCGATATGCCACCTCTCCAACTCTCTCGAGCACGTCAAATGGTCCAATATACCTTGGACTCAACTTGCCGCGCCCTCCGAATCGGATGGTGCCTCTGGTCGGTGATATCCTCAAGAAGACGTGATCGCCCTCTTTGAACTCCAAGGGACGACGATGAAGATCTGCCCACTGCTTCTGCCTGTCTTGCGCTGCTCGCAAGTGTCCCTGAATCTTCTTGACTGTCTCTACGGTGTTGACCACCAACTCGGGTCCCAGAATCTGACGTTCTCCCACGTCACTCCAACACACAGGAGACCTACATTTTCTTCCATACAATGCTTCAAACGGAGCCATCTGAATACTCGTTTGATAGCTATTGTTGTAAGAAAACTCTACAAGATGTAGGTGGTCCTCCCATGATCCTCCGAAGTCTAACATGCAAGCCCTCAACAAGTCCTCCAAGGTCTGAATAGTACGCTCTGACTGCCCATCTGTCTGCGGGTGGTAAGATGTACTGAACTTCAGACGAGTACCAAGACTCTCTTGCATGCTCCTCCAAAAGTGCGATGTGAAGCGCGAATCTCTGTCCGATACAATGCTGACTGGTATGCCGTGCAATCTCACAATCTGCCTCATATATAAATCAGCTAAAGCTTCTGTAGACTGACCCACTCTAAAAGGTATAAAATGGGCTGACTTGGTGAGTCGGTCCACTATTACCCACACTGCATCTCTCCCACTTGGACTCTTGGGAAAACCCGTGACGAAGTCCATAGTGATGTGCTCCCACTTCCACTCTGGAATCGGAAGTGGTTGCAATAATCCTGCTGTCCTCTGGTGCTCCGCCTTCACTTGTTGACATACCAGACATTTAGCTACAAAGCGAGCTATCTCTCTCTTCATCCCATGCCACCAAAAATGCTGTCGTAAGTCACGATACATTTTGGTGCCTCCAGGATGAATAGAATAGATCGAACTGTGAGCCTCTGTCATCAGCTCCTGTCGAATCTCTCCATTTGGAACATAAAGACGATCACCACATCGTAATGTTCCATCCTCGTGAATGCGCAATCCGGTCTGTTCTCCGGCCTCTGTCCTTTCCTTTAGTCTCCTGAATCTGGCATCTGTAGGCAAAGCTGCCTTAATCCTCTCTACCAATGATGATTGAACTTGTAAGTTGGCTAGTGTCCCATCTGCTCCGGGTAGTATCACTTCAATGCCAAGCTCTTGCAAGTCCTCCAAAAGTTCCCTCTGTGCTGTCAAGAAGTAGGCTGCTGGCTTCCGGCTTAACGCGTCTGCTACCACGTTAGCCTTGCCTGGATGATAGTGTAGCTCTATCTCGAAATCTTTCATCAACTCGAGCCATCGACGTTGCCTCATATTTAACTCCTTCTGCGTGAAGACGTACTTGAGGCTTTTATGGTCTGTATAGATCTCCACTCGTTCCCCATATAAGTAATGTCTCCATAGCTTTAGGGCAAATACAACGGCTGCAAGTTCCAAGTCATGAGTCGGATAATTCTTCTCATGTACTCGTAACTGCCTAGATGCATATGCAATCACCTTGCCATGCTGCATCAATACGCATCCTAAGCCTTTTCCTGATGCGTCACTGTAGATCACGTATCCTCCTGATCCTGACGGAATCGCCAATACTGGTGCTGTAGTCAGTCGCTTCTTCAACTCTTCAAAGGCTGCTTGACACTCGTCAGTCCATATAAATTCTTGATCCTTATAAGTCATACGAGTCATAGGTGCCGCTATCCTTGAGAAGTTTTTCACGAACCGTCGGTAATATCCCGCAAGTCCAAGGAAACTCCTCACCTCTGCTGCTGATTTAGGAACAGGCCATGTCTCAACTGCTGAGATCTTCTCTGGATCAACAGAAATGCCATCTCCTGTAACAACATGTCCAAGAAATAAAACTCTGTCCAAGAAGAACTCACATTTGCTGAGTTTAGCATATAACTGCTCTCCCCTCAAAGTCTCTAGAACAATCCGCAGATGCTCCTCGTGCTCCTCGTGGCTCTTCGAATAGACAAGTATATCATCTATGAAGACGACCACGAACTGGTCCAAGTACTGGTGGAAGACTCGATTCATCAAGTCCATGAAGATCGCTGGAGCATTGGTCAATCCAAATGGCATGACCAAAAACTCGTAGTGTCCATATCTTGTTCTGAATGCGGTCTTCGGAATGTCCTGCTTCCGTACCTTCACTTGGTGATATCCCGATCTCAAATCTATCTTCGAGAATACCTTAACTCCACTGAGTTGATCAAACAGGTCATCAATGCGTGGCAATAGATATTTGTTCTTCACTGTCACGGCATTCAAGGCCCTGTAATCAATGCACATACGCACTGACCCATCCTTCTTGGGTACAAACAACACTGGTGCTCCCCAGGGTGATGCACTCGGTCGGATGAAACCTTTCTCCTCTAGCTCCTTTAACTGTGCCTTCAGCTCGTCCATCTCCTTCTTCGCCAGTCTGTAAACATGCGATGCTATAGGTGCTGCTCCGGGTGCTAGTTCAATTGAAAACTCTACGTCTCGGTCTGGGGGTAGTCCTGGCAAATCCTCTGGAAAGACGTCTAGAAATTCTGAAATAATAGGGTGATAGACAACATCGTCCATTGCGAGCTGCATACCATCAAGGATTTCTGTGGATCCTCGGGCAAACTCAAGTTCAGGCTGGCCTGGTACCTTAAAAAGAATGCTTCCTCCAAAGCAATCGAAGAAAGCATGGTACTTGCTTAACCAGTCCATCCCAAGCACAATATCAAAAGATGGCATAGGAAGGACTAAGAATTGGGCATTCATCTCTCTGCCACGTATCACTATAGGGCCCGATCTACAAACTCGAGTAACTGGTACAACTCCTCCTCCGGTAAGAATCCTAACACAACTAGATAATGGTGTAGAAGCAATGTTGTGTTTGGCAATAAAACTAGATGATATGAATGAGTGTGTGGCTCCCGTATCAAATAATGTTACCGCAGGAAAAGTAAAAGCAAGGGTAATACCTGCTATGACATCCACCTCATGATCCATGTCATCTACCTCCAATGCAAAAGCTCGCCCGTTTCTCTGCGGCTGTCCATGTCCAGTCCTCATATACTGCTCCTCCTGGGTGGGTAGCGGTGGTCCTCTCTGAAATCCTCCTGCTGCTGGGGGTCGAGGTGCTCCCGGTCCAGTCATCTGCTGTGCTGTCTTCGGTGCTGGAAGCGCTAGTCTCTGAACTGGCGGTGGAAGTGTCTTCGGCATTTGGCAGTCTCTCGCCATGTGTTGTCCAGAGCCACATCTCATACACTGACCCAAGCGAGTCCGACAATCTCTCAAAATATGTCCGATCTTCCCACAATAATGACATTGGGGTTTTTCCGAAATCTGGTACGGTCCGGCTCTGTGTTGCTGATGCTGTTGTGCCAAGGGGCGTCTGATAGGTCCTCCCTGTTGTGTCCTGGCTGGTCCCTGCTGTATCCTTGCTGATCCTTGTTGTGTCCTCAGCTGAGCTCCCCTTCCTCTGCTAATGGTTTCCTGAAATCTGGCCTCTGTCAGTAGCTCAGCATAAGAGACTCGGGACTGCGAGCTTGTATAATGTTGTAGCTCCTGGGTCAGTCCTCGATGAAATCTCTTAGCCTTAGCCAAGTCATTTGGTATCAAAGCAGCGCCATATTTGCTGAGTCGACTAAACTCGGCATCATACTCGTCCACGGTTCGGTTCCCCTGCTCCAAGTGAAGAAACTGATCATACAAGGTGTCCTTGACAGTGTCCGGAAAGTACTTTCCCTCGAAGCACTCCAAGAACTGCTCCCAAGTCTGGTAAGTACCCAACTGGCGCTCCATGGATTCCCACCAGTGATGAGCATTACCATCTAGAAGCGTCCGTACACCCGTCATCCATAGGTCCGTCGGTAACTGTGATGCCTCCAGTAGCTTCTGTGTGTGAGTGATCCAGTTGGTAGTCTCCTCCGGGCTCTCAGTGCCCTTGTACTGTCTTGCACCCATCTGAACAAAATCCTTTACTGATCCAACCCTAGCTCGAGGTACTGGAGTTAGTGCTTGGGCTGGTGCAGTAGCATGTGCAGCCATCCTCTCCAGTGCTGCCAAAAATTCTTGCCTCTGCTCGACTGCCTGCTGCCTCTGCTCGGCTGCCTGCTGCCTCTGTTCCTGCATCATTATCTGAAAGAATTGGAACATCTGCGCTTGGCCATCTTGCGGTACTGGGGCAGGTGGGGGGTTCCCAATAGGTGAAGCGGGAAGATCAGATGGAACTGGAGTGTGAGTCTGTCCATCTGGTCCCGGAAGCCTAGGAATCGTTGGGGTCCCTCCTTGAGTCTGACCATTGACTCCAGAAGTTGCGTCGCCATCGGCGGCAGTACATCCATTCTGTAAATCCATCTCTCTGCAGTTGATGTACGAAACGATTAGAAAAAGTACAGGAATCAAACAGGATGCAAGTATTAAATAGGAAGGATGAGTTTCAATCAAGCGTGGATGAGATCCTTATACTCTATTCCTATTACGCAGGCTTGTTCGGTACAGTTACGTAACCGCGACAATATATTCTGGACCTGCATGGGCCACCACAAAAACATGTCATGCCCCAGTCCCAAATACGTAGGACTAGGAATACGTAATACGCCAGCCGTATGTATACGAACTCCAATATATGGAAACCATATACACACGTACGCTGTACATGAATATCCAATCCACAGTGGTAAATATATGTCACAACAAGTCACACGCAGTTCTATATCTCATCCACAACAAATAATAGAATAATAGAAATCAATAAATGAATATCAAAGAAGTAGTCTCAAATAGTAATCTCAAGTGCAATAGTCGGGTGGAAACAAATCCACTGCAAATCGACTATAATAAACTACTAAAGAGAGAAGAGAATAAACTCTAATATAAGAATAAATGTCTAGAAAAGAATAGCAACTAAAATCTCTAAACAGCTGCAAATGAATCACATATAATCAGAAGATGAGATCTCCGCAGACTGATAAGTAGCGTCAGGTCCAGGTCCATACTCCTGCGGATACTCCTGCGGATACTCCTGCTCATCTATATCTGGAAAATGGACCAGGTCCTCAGAGGGACGTAACAAGTATACTGAAACACATGCCAATAAAGTACTGAAAATAAACATCCATTGGGGTCGCCTAACCATCTATGTGAATGCAGTTAAGAACACCTTTCCCCACAAGTGAGCTATCTGGCTGAAAAACTGGGGTTTGGCATGGTTCTCTATTGGAGATCCAGGGGCCTAAAAGGCACGTCGTCTTTTGAACGCCGGTGGCCCGCCTGATAGTACATAATATATAGTGGTCATCATGGCCCGTATCCCCAGCGGAGAATCCGGGCGTACAGGAGAAAAATGTGTAAAGGAGCTCAAATGCGGTACTTGTTGTTCTCCCCACCCCATGCTCTAAGCATGTCATGTCCATGACACGATAAACCTCTAATAACCGCCAGGTCTACTAGCATGCAAAGTTTCTATTGGCAGTTATCCCTATCCGTCGCACGACCTATACGTACCGGGGGCCAGCCGAGTACGCAAGTCTGTGTCCTACATGTGACTCACACTCGTGTAAGAATAGTGTCATGGCCAATGAAACATAAATGCCTCATGAAGATGGGGTAGTCTCATAAAGTAGGTCCAATGCATATACATAAGTAAAAAATATAGTACCACGACACCGTCGTTGCACCCAAGTTTCCTTGGACGCGCAGTTTATATAGCAGTTAAAATAAATGAACTAAATAAGCAGAAAATAAACATGCATGCCTCATATGGAATGTAAAAAAAACAGTACAATGGCAAGGTATACTTGCCTGGCAAGGAATCTGTAAAGTGTACGCGCCCAAATGTCAAGGACACTGAACCTGGAACTAAGGACTCCGAACAAACGTCTCCGGATGCTGAAATAAACATCACCAACGTTTCCGGAATGAGCAAAATAGCTAAAAAGCACATCCCTTTCGTCCAATTTGGACACAGGGGCAAAACGGTAATTTCGGGCAAAAGTGGGGTCCACGTGTGGCCCACTTTGCACCGAAAAGCGTGCCAAGGGTAACAGTCTCTAAATGGGACAAACTATGGGTCAAACAACTCTAGACGTCAATACAAACCCAACGGTATGTCCAAATTTGGATTCCGATGAGCCGAACAAAATTTGGTCCAAAAAGTCAACTGTGGGACCCGCCAATTGGCGATCTGGTCAACCGTCTCAGAAATGCGTGAAATTTGGGTCACAGGACCAGCGCGTTACCACGAGTCCAGTGGCGCAAGTTTCGTCGCAATCTGACAATCGTGCACAAAATACTCGCGAGTTCCACAAAAGTGGCGACACGAAATGTGTCCGCGGATACGGTCTGATTCCGGCGCGCACACGCGTCCGAATCAGTCCCCACAAATTTTCACGTGTCCCGTTATGCTGTGTGCACCATTTGGTACACTTGGCACACGGCGGGGCGGTCCCGGTTGGCGGGGCGCGCTCCGTTATCCAACTTTTGGAAAACCGGAAAAAGTGGGTGCGCACAGTTTTGTGACGAACATAACTATGTCCACAGCAACTATTAGCCTAGGGTTATTATACAGAAAATAAACTGGATCATGTATTCTACAGGTATCAAAAAGAATCATCGGATTCGGATCTCTGTGGTGGGAGATACGAACTCGACAATACGGGTGGTAAATCTGGAATTCTGCGATTGCAGAATTCTGCCTGTCCGTCCATTTTGGACGCTGATTTACACCTAGGGGCACACATTTTCCGAGGTTGACTATAAAACAACTACTGGAGAGGGTTGAGGGAAGATCATACCTATGAAAACGGATCAGCGTTTGGTCGAGCGAGTCAACGGAAATTCGTGCCGGAGCGAAGGTGCCTCGAGTGGGAGACTGCAGTTCGCGATGCCGGCGTCGACGGGATGATTGGAGGGCTTGGGGAGGCTTCTCTGACTGTGGTGACGGCTCTAGATGGGAAGAGAAAGTCTGGGAATATTAGGTTAGGGTTTTTGGGATGAGAAACTATATATATATATATATATTATATATATTAAGAGAGAGAGGGGGTGTGCGGATGAGTTCTCCGCGGTTTGACAATAGGCGCTGAAGGGTCAATATAAGTGGCCGGATGGTTTCAATACACATGCTGCGGTCACAGCAACTGATGGCTAGCATTGAATTTCTATGGAATGGTAATGCTTGTTATATATTAATATTATTGTTATTATTATTATTATTATTAGATTAATAATTTTTTTTCTTTTCTTTTCATTCTTTCTTTATAAAATATATATACATATATATATATTTGTATATACATATATATATATATATACTCATGAGAAAATTTATAGATTAGGGTATTGCACATCGTTAGGCTAGCAACTGCTCAAGGGGTCTCCTACATGGAATAAATTCCGAAAAATTCCTAAAGGTCCCATAAGTCATCTAAGGGCCCGAACACCTAATATAAAAATTATTAAAAATCTAATCATCCTATTTGGACCTAATTACTACAATTTAATTAATAAATAATAAATAAAATGGGTATATACTATTTTCTAGGAAGGGGGTTTTACAGCTTCCAATGGAGCGTTGGATGACTGCCGTCCGGATGCAATTGATGGACAATGCACATCATTGGTGGCTATCTGAGCAGACACGGCTCGGACCAGACCGAGTCACTTGGGAAGAGTTCTCTAGACTCTTTCAGGAGATGTATATTTCATCTATTGCTCGATCAGAACTTCGGGACAAGTTCAATCGCCTCACTCAAGACAATATGACAGTGGAATTCGTCTGAGTCGCTTCGCCCCTACCCTGATCCCGACAGAAGAGGAGAAGGCTGAGAAGTTCTTCGACGGACTAAACTTTGAGCTACAGAGACTAATTGGCTCTATTGCACATACTTCCTACTCGGACGTCCTTGCTGCAGTCCGACGCATGGAGCGCGTTACCGGGAGAGAGTCCATCCTGAAGCGGCCTTTCACATCAGCACTAGTCAGAGCACCACAGGGAGAAGCTGCAAAGAGATCTCACATGCACCAGCCACCCAGAGCATCTTCGCATATACTGCCTACATGTCAATATTGTGGCAAACAAGGCCATTATGAGAGCGAGTGCAGACGCAAGTTGGGATTATGCTTGATTTGCGGATCCAACCAATATTTAGCCAATGATTTCCTGAGCATCGAGAGGGAGCACTAATGTTAAACCGACAAGCTTTACCAACACTGATGTCACCTTTGGCAACCCAGGTAGCACTTTTTCACCAGGCCCAACAACAACAGAGGGCACCACCATAAGGACGCGGACAAGCATTTACGATAATAATGGAGGACGCACAGACTCGTGGAGTAGCGAATATGCGTAAGATTTAATTTTTATCATAGCTATCTATCCCTAGTAATGCCTTAGCACGTGCCTGTTAATTTCATTCTCTAGCCCAAACATAGTATTTTGAACTTGTTAGTAATTGATACCTAAGTTTTCCTAAGTTGTAGTTTTTCTTGCTCTAACCAGATTCCTTTACTCTTGAATTACTTCTCTCTCATTGCCTAGGAAAATATTTTTATTCCTTCCCTACGTGTTCTGCTTGAACAAAACCCTCACCCTTTCTCTCGATTTCTCCCTATTCATGATTCTTATTCCCTTGTGTCGTGCTACAAACATGTTTTGCAACCGCGTCATCTCTTCTGACCAGTTATGTTTTATTTTCTTAATTACGAGGACGCAATTCTTTTAAGGTGGGTAGATTGTAACAACCTGTTTCTTTAAATAAATTTCTGAATTTTCTGTGATTTTTTTAATTAATTATTATAAATGTCATTCAGGGATTAATATTTTTATGTATTAAATTAGTATTAAAATATTACAAAAAATATATTTTTGGATGTATAATTAACTATTGGTTGTTGTAAAAATTTTCTGAAATTTATTGGGCTCAAAAACTATTTTTAAATAGCTAAAAACTCATGTTTTAATTAAACCAGCTTGAACCGGACCAAACCGAACCAAACTAAACCCAACTGAACCAAAATACTAACCTAATGGGTCGGGTCCTACCCAACCCAACCCGACCCGCGGACCCGCCTACCCGACTCGAACCGACCTTGATCTACAGTAACCCATTCCCCCCTCCCCCCGATTCCCACGACCACGACCCCGTCGACTCTGCCCCGCCTCCGGCGCACGACCCCACGACCAGCCCCGACTCCGCCGCGGCCACCCCCACGTTTCTCCCCCCGCTCGGCCAACCCTATCCTATAAAATCTCGGCCACTCCTCTCCGCCATCACCGCCGCTGCCACCACCGCCAACACCGGTCATCGCCTCCGCGAGCTCGACCCGCCGATGACCCAGCCAACCCCGACGAGCTCCTCCTCCGACGACACAGCAGCAGCTATCACCCCCAACGCCGCCATCACCAACATCCTTAGGATACCGTGTCATAACCCGGATTTTTCAAAATATTTTTAAAACATTTGCTCACAATTTTCTGTAATTTTTGGAATTTAAAACTAAGGTATTTTATGATTAAAGAATTTTTAAATGAGGTTAATTAATATTAAAATATTATGAAAATAATATTTTATGGTGTAAAATGGAAAACTGGACATAGGATAATTTTTTGTAAATTTATTGGACTCCGAAAACATGTTTAAAACCATAAAAACCCTATTTTTAATTAAACCCAAACAAACCGGGTTGAACCGGGCTCAAACCGGTTTGAACCGGGCTGAACCCGGTCCAACCGAGCCGGATCGACCCTAGACCCTAACGGGTCGGATCCTGCCTACCCGACCCAAACCTGACCCGGACCCGAAACCCTAATTCCCAAACCCTAACGGAAATACTGTTCCGGCCCTATTTATTGCCTCGAAGTCCACGCTGCCGCCGCCGCAAACCCTCTCTCTCCTCTCTCCGTCGCCCGCAGCAGCCCCGGTCGTCCTAAGCCCTAGCCGGAACCCTAATCTCCATCTCCTCCATCCCGCCCGACCGTCTCCACCACTCGCCGACCTCCGCCTAGCCCGTGCCCTAGCCACCAGCTCCGACTTCACCCCCGGTCTCCCCTCCTCGACTCGCCTGTGCAACCCCCTCACCGCCCTAGCCTGAACCCTAAACCTTGACTCCCTCTCCTCCGCCCAGCTCCGCCCTCTCCTTACCGTCACCCTCCCAGAGCCGCCTCCAACTTCTTCCCTCGCCTCCGCCGCTCGACTCCACCACCGCCACCCCCTGCGCCGTGGAGCACCACCTGCCACTTCTTCCACGACCCTTCTTCCCCTCGACGAGCCCTCCCCACCGGAGCTGCTCGTAGCCCCGGTCTCCGGAGCAGTCGACCTGGTCCCTCCGACGACTCTGCCATGCCTCAGCCAAGTTCCTCCGCCTCCCTCCTCTGTCTTCCTCCTCCGCCTCGACCACCAGCCCCCAGCAGCCTCGAACCCTAGCCACCCCGAACCTAGCCACCCTCTTTCCTGAGCCCGACCTCCACGACGACCCGCAGCCGCCTCTCTCCGGCCGCCCTCTCCCTCCCGGAGCCAACGAGCCGTCCCCGCCTCGTCGCCTCAGCCCAGCGTAGCCCTAGCTCTGACACAGCGGACACGGACACAGCAGAATCCGGACACAGTGGTTCGTGTCGCCTTCCGGACACGAAGAACCTCGTTCCATGGAGCCCTGTTTAGGTAACCCGTTCTCTCTCCTTGTTGACCCGTTTTCGGTTCCGTCAGTTGTGACGCATAGACTGTGTGACCCCCTCGATGCCTGTGCAACCCGCTCGGTGCGTGCCATCCTGTGGTGATCGCAAACCGCGATCCAAAAACCGAAAAACCAACGCCTTGTTTTACCCCGGAACTGAGTGCGCCCCGCCAAACGGGACGACTTGGTCACACGCGATTTTTACCGAAATGTGCGCGCCGTTGATACGGACGTGCGGGATTTCGCACAAGTTGATTTGGATGTGCGTGCACACCGGAATCAACGCGTATCCGCCTGTTCTGGAATACGTCGTAACTTTGTGTACACACATCGGATCGAAACGAAACTTGTGCCATCGGACTCGTAGCAATACGCTGGTCCTGTGACCCAAGTTTGGTACGATTCTGAGAACGTTGACAAAATCGCATATCGTGGGCCCCGCAGCTCTACTTGACGGGTGATTTTGTGATCGGCTCATCGGAATCCAATTCTGGAAGTTTCGTTGGGTTCGTATCATTATTCCTAACTTGTTGACACTAAATTGGACAAATTTGGAGACCTTTGACCCTAACACGGTTTTCGGTGCAAAACGGCCCACAAGTGGACCCCGCTTTGACCAAAAACTGTCATTTTTGCCCCTGTGTCCAAATTAGACTTAAGGACAGTCGTTTCTAGCTATTTGATATTTTTTGAATCTAATGATGATGTTTATTTCAGCAACTGGAGGGGTCCCTACAATTTCCACTGAGACCAGAGCTACAGTTGGAGCCAGAACCTCAGGCAAGTGTACCTTGCCAAAACTTGCAGTCTTGTTACATATTTTCCTTGATTCATTTATATTGTTGTGCATGCTTGACCTAGGACCATGTGACTTACTCAGCGTCCGATTATTAGTCGGGTGCCAACACTGTACGCAGAGTTGTATAACGTCACATAGATATGGATATCGTGACCCTTTACATTCTCGTACTCGTCTTATCAAGTACATCATAACCCAGGACACTTGACACTAATCATGAGACAGAATCTTCCTGAGATATTCATGGTGATTCTGTATAGGATACATATTTTATGACATAGACATTATATTCATAGACGTTATATGACTTGCTGCTAGTTTTGATCTTGCGTGTCATGGACATGAGACGTGTGATTACATTGGGTGGGAAGAGATACACAGGCTACAGGCTGATTTATATATATATATATATTTATTATGGTGAGGCCTTAGACTCTATATCAGAGCTAGGCACTCTACTAGCGAGATATTATTGTGAGGCCTTAGACTCTACAGTAGAGCTAGGCACTCTACTAGTGATTTCACTGCTACCGGCTCCCCGACACAGAGCTTGTAGTGGTCTCAGCCTACGTTTCTAGTGCTGCTCTCATCTTGCATTTTACTTAGTTGGTTATTTAGTATTACCCTATTTACTCATTTATTTATTTTCTGTACTGCATTATTATGGCTTGAGTTATTTTGTACCTTGCTATGTCCCCTGAGGACCTGGATCCGGATTATGTCCCCAGAATTAGCAGATGAGATCGACCCCGAGGTATACGGGACAGGAGCATTAGCAGGAGCAGGAGCAGACACTGGAGCCGTACCAGATTCAGTAGACGAGTGATCACCGAGGGTATCTTCTGAGTATATATTGTTTCCATACTCTGTATTTGTGGTGGTTATCTTTATTCTTGTATCTTGACAGATGTATCAGACTCATTAGCGGGTTATTTTCCGAGTTTATATTGGATTGAGATTGATCTTGCTTTATGATTATGATATTGTTGTATTCATATCTGTGGATGAGATTAGTATATTTAGACCATTATTGTTGTACTACAGCTTAAGCACGCCCCGATGGATCCATTAAATTATATTTGTCCATCGGTGTATGCTGCTGGCCATTGCCACGTGTCTAGTCCCTCGATATTTTGGGACTGGGGCGTGACTTATCGCCTCCCCGACGATGATGAAGACGACGACGACGAGCTTCCCCGGCGCCTCCTCCGGCAGTGACCCCAGCCCCGACGAGCATCCGCACAGCCCTACCCAGCAATCACCGCTGTGCCCCGCCGCCGAGCCTCGCCGCGAACCTCCCAGTTCACAAACATCATCAGGGTACCCGTCTTCCCGCGTGCGTAACTCCCTGTACGTAGATCCGTATCTCGTTCTGTCGAATCCTACGCGTAGACTGAGTGACCCTCTCGAACCCCGTACAATTAGACTGGAGTATCGCGTCCTGTGTCGGTCGCAAAATATGACGCAAAACAGAAAAAAATCACAGAATTCTGGACTTTAGAAATTGTCCCGAACTCACAAGTTCATGGCCGATTTACTCCCAACCCGTTTAATAATTTTGAATTCTGTTTAAACAGTTAATTAGACAATATAACTGAGATTAAAACCCTGTAATTAGATTATTTTATGGTGCTGTATGTTGTGTTTATTCGCGGGTGAAATCGACCAAAAGCTTGGTTTTTCCAAAACAGGGTGTTTATTCGCGGAGCTGAAGTTGCGCGCAGGCGACGCGCTTCTCTTCGGGGACCTCTAACAGAGCGAAGTGATCTTCAAGTTCGGCTAGCCAATCTAGAGCTACCACTGGGTCCTCAGTCCCGTTGAATGGGGTGTTGCAGACTTTCTTGAAGTGTCCCAAGTTGAAGGCAGTCACATCCCTCGACCTTGGAATTTGTGGCATCTTTACTTCAAGCACGGACTGTTCCACCGGAGTCGTTGTTGTTGCGGCAGAATGGTTGGCAGCCAAAGTCTGAACGATCTGTTGCAGGGTATCTACCTGCTTCTGTTGGAATGAGAATCGGGTCTCTAAATTGCTTTCGAACTTGGCTTGGCGAGCATCATCTCTTTGTCGTTGCGATTCTAACATTTGCATTACCCGCTCAAGCGGGTCGACTTGAGATATGCCTCGCTGGCTCCGAGAGCTTCCCGAAGTGCCCGAACTGCTTTCTTGTGTTTCGTTCGGTGCTTGCGCTGCAGATTGTGCTGGTACCATTCCTTCAAAAGAAGGTAAATTATATTAGAATCATAATATATTATGGACTTATTGCATGAACGTATCTCATTTTGGCCTAGCGAGTTCAAGAGTTCGCACAAGAATTTGATCGTTAAAGGAACTTTTCCAGCACGAAGTCTAAGGAACTTGAATCTGTGCTCTGATACCACTATGTCACGACCTGATTCCGTAGAATCGTTTGAGGCGTCCCCCGAATCGTGACCGCCGTGCGGGCCTGGGGTTGCGCCCGCACAAGGCTTTAATGATTTGCATAACAAGCACATATTCAGAGTACGCAGATAAATTGAAACACAGATTTAAAATATGGAAAAGTTCTCTTTATTGATAATGAACATCTATTACAAACTCCTGAACGAGTCAGCTAATATGCCGAACGGCTTACAAAAGTGTTGACTCAAAATGAGATAGCAGTCATGTACATTACATCCCTTTATAAACTCAAAATGATAAAGACCTCCAGGCTGGAGGACAGCTTTGCCACGAAGCTGCATTGTGTATGAAGAGTTGCAAGCTTCTGACTCCAAAATGCTTCAAGGGGCGCGGTAAAGATGCGTCAACAGCTGGACTGGATCGGGAAGACGGCTTCGGCTCCTCGCTCGGTTCGCCTTGGTGCGGAGAACCTGTTTCAACGAGGGTCAGCATGTCGAAACATACTGGTGAAGGTGAGCTAACCGAACTATACCAATCAACACATTGTTTTAATGAAGCATGCATATTTGTGGGTTTCTATCTTGCCTTAGTTCATTTACAAGTAAGCAGCATATAGAATTTACTGAAATAAACGTGCCACCGTTCGGTGGATTTTACCTGCCCGTCTGAATTACCTGCACAATACTTATTATGCCTTCCCTGCCACGAAGACACAAGTTAGTTTGCAACAGGTTTAAATATACACGATAAGCACACGATGCATTGCAAGCTATTTTCATACGATAAACACACGGGGCATTGCAAGCATATACACACGAGGATCATTGGCTTGTTGCCATAATGGACTAGTCAAGGACAAGGATAGCATGCAACAAGAAAACACGAGGAGCTCATAAAACACGATGCGTTGCAAGTTATCCCGTCCGCACACGATTGACTATAAACACGAAGTCTGCCCGGATCGGATCGGTGCCAGTGCCCCAGTGACCGTCCGCAGAACTTATATCCTTGTGCACAAGTTGTCCCTGATCGAACACACGATGTTTAGTTAAATTATTACTTCACGCAGTTGAGGCAACACGAGTAATGCATGATTCATTTTGCATAGCCTCTAGGAACAATTATGCGCATACACGATATGATTCATAAATATCACAATTTATAGAAGAAGATATATTCTAACTACAATTGATGCATATGATGAACATTCCGAACGAACAAGCATGCAAGTAAGTAACCGTTCACGAGTTTGATTGACAAGCAGTATTAACCAAGTCTATTCTCTTTTATCTTGGTTTCTTTTATTATTACTTGGTATAGTTTGATCGGGGCAAAGAAGAATGCAGATTTTTAGGGCGTGAAGCTTGGAAGCAGGGCTAGCTAATCGGGTTGGTAGCCACTCACTTGGTTGGAAGGAAAGGAGAAGGAAAGAGGCGCTTCACGACTCCGCTCGCAAGCCGCCTATTGCTTGTTCACCTGCATCACGAACAGCTCAATCAATACTCCTTCCACTCTTTCCAATCTCGGAATTGAAGTGCAATTCAATGAACGAAAACAATGAAATCATCAAAACCGTTCAAGAACACCCAAATAAATCCAAAACCAACTCAAAGCACGAAAGCAACAAGCGACATCAAAAACCGAGGCAATAAAAGATAGCAGCGGAGAGGTCCCTCCTGACTCTGCCGCTAAGCCGATCCTTGGGGCGCGGTCCACTGAATATGGGAATCGATTCCGAAGAAACAAATCCATAACGAGAACGAGTTCTTAATTCAATCTATCCCGATCGAACGATACCGTCTTGTGTTTCTTAGCCGCGCTCCCCGCACCGGGGGAACGGGGCGCTACAATGGCATGGGTTTAACACAATAGAAATAATTTGTTTGACACCTAACACAAGCTCTTGAGGACTCATTTTATAGATCTGTATAAAAAATTGGCAAGAGTTGATTCAAATATTCATTGTTGCTAGTGATGGACAACCGTAGGGATGGAATTTGAGTTTAAGTTAGAAATTAGAATACACAGTAGCTAATGTTAACAAGAGTTAAACTTGAATATAATAAGGATTAAACTCGGTAATAGGAACTTGGTGGCCAGGTGAGTCCTAAATCTTGGACCAAAGCTGAGCTAGTCAGCAATGGTTAGGTTCAAAAACTGTGAAGTGACTTGAACCGAGTCCCTTAAAACCAGGTCAACAATATGAGCCCAAAAGCTGTGGGCTAAACCCATGGACTTGGGCAAAAACCCAGTAAGATGTTTCAAGATTTAAAGTTAGTGGTTCTGTTACTGTAGCAGGATTGTGTTTAACTAAAATAAAGAGTTAGTTAGTAAATAAGTAGTTAGTAATTAGTGAGAGCCTATTAAAAAGGTGCTAAGAATAATTATTAATTAGCAAGAAATAAGGAATTAAGGAATTAAATTAGAAATGCTAATATTATAGATATCCCTATGGAAGCTAACATATGGACCTTGATTTGCTAGGAGGATATTTTCCACACCATCATCCATTCCAATGGCCAAGGCAAGTATATACTATCTTATTTTTCTATGCGATATTACATGCATGTTTTATTATTTTTGCACCGTGTCACATGTCGTATCTTATCGTGTCGGAAGGGGGAACACTAGAAGGCCATGTGGTTTTCCTAGCCTTGAAAAAATACATGAATGATAGCACCGTCACTAGACGTGCCTAATGTCCATTTACGTGCGTACGTGACTGATAATATATCATTCGTGATATACCTGATTCCTGATTTAGCCCCTACATGCTTGATAGTGTTCCATGTACACGTCCCACACGTAGCTAGAGCATATAGACAACTATTCTTGCTTTTTACCTGTCATTTTCATCTACGTTGTATATATTATTTTTCTTGCATCATATTGTATAGTACTGTGAGATATGTATGTTACTTTGCTCCTTCCTGACTGGATAACTGTGGCAGGTGATGATGACATAGAGTATCCCACTTTCTATGGTTCCCAGGATGAGACCATAGGTGATGCTAGTTTGGAGATTACCTCGGACATGGAGGACCCTCTTTCAGAGACTTAGATTGTTGTCTAGTTTTATTAGATTGCTTTGTATGGTGATTGTATCATGTTGTGATTGTCGTCTTTACATTTACCGAATTTATTTTCGTACATTCTTGTAGAAGACATGTAATAAAAAGCAATAATGATTGCGGTGATTGTTTGTAAGGGAAAATCGTGACTAGAAAAACTGTGATGAATAATTGAATATTGTACTTGGATGAAATTGAGGTGTAGACAACTGACTACCGCTGTCAACGACAGCGTAGGCTGGACATGCCCGACCCGTACCCTATTATTCGGGAGCGGGGTGTGACAGTAACAATACATCATTTCACTACGATAAGTTCATCCATCAAATTCCAATCTGATTATCAACCAACTAAAATCATTTGAGTATTCATTCAACCAATCAATCAAAATCCAACTATGTTATTTTCAGCCGAAGACCATTCTATCAAAATTTGAAACCAATATTCAATTACCTAAATTTATCTTCAATATGCACCACTTAATATCTATCATCGACACAATTCCTTATGCGGCAACATTAGGGTCATCCTATAGGTCTCCCACAACCACTTCAATTCTTTGGTCAAGTCTTTAAGGTCAGCTGTCTAGAAGCTATCCTTAATCATTGTGGCAACTTATCAATGATGGACACTTACTAAGAACTATGTTATATCATATCTTGTGGTCAAAAGTTCTTAGTAACTATTACACCAATATATATAATCGGTTCGGTATTTTTGGTATGGTATTACACTGAAACCGCTACCACTACAATTACACCATATTTTAGTTGGTTCGACAATTCGGTATCGGTTCACAATTTTAGTTCGATTTTTCGGAATATTTTTAGTCGATATTCGGTCAATTTTTCAGTAACGATCGATATTTGTTCATCCCTATTTTTCACTAAATTTAATATAGATAATTAGGTATAAAAAAATTAAGAACGATTACTGTTTATTAATAAAAAATTAAGAGAATTTAAGGATTACCAAATATTGTGAAATGCGCTTAGTGTAGTGCAATGCCCCAACCCAACTACGCAACCAACCTAGCCCCTAAATCCCAAACGGATCCTTGACTACCAAAACCCCGCACCCAAAAAACATTGGTTTTCTTCAAAGACGAGAAAACTCCGTTCCCAAATACAATTCGCCGAGCACCAAATGGAGGGCGAGACGCGGCGCTCCACATCGCCGCCACCGACCAAGACCGGCGCGAGCGCAGGCCGTCCGCCTCCCGCTGCTCCTCCGGCGAGAACGGTGTCTCGCCATCACTTCGGCGACGATTCCTCCAAGGTTTCTTTCCACATCGACATAATAGAGGTATCCATCACATGTTGTCACAAATTTGCACCAAATACTTTTTTTTTTTTACTGTTAACAAATGTGTGTTTGCAGAACTTGGACGAGGAATATGGCATGTTCGTGTGGCCGTGCGGCGTCGTTCTCGCCGAGTACGTGTGGCAGCAGAGGTCGCGCTTCTCCGCCGGCATTACTGTGCTGGAGGTAGCTATTCCCTGTCTCCTTCCCCCCCCCCCCCCCCCCCTCTATAGGTTGTTTGGTTTCTCCATTGAAAAATTTGTACAAATGTAGCAGTTACCGTTATATTGCTTGTGATACTCGGGAATTGGGGAAGTAGGGAGGCCGGTAGCTTTCTTCATCGAAAGTCAAACAAACACAAGAAAGCTCTATTTATGATGTATAGTTATAGGAAATAGGTCAAGTTGGATTTGGAGCACTATTTGCCTGTCACACAGTCCCAATATACGTAGGATATGATGCATGGCAATGACCGGCTACATATCATATACGTTGTCCATGAATGGGTATTCTAGCTATGAATCTATCTAGTACTATATCTCAATCCACATTGAAGAATAAATATTAAGAATGAACAATAACTGTTAAGGTCGGCTGTCCAATAACACACATGCTCGAATAGACCCAATATAAGATCATGGATCTATGTATACTAGGTTATCAAGCATAGTAATATTACGGAATGAAATAAATAGCTATGGAAAAAATGATACACGTATTTAAATAACAATATCTGTACCTCGAGAAGATAATCATCAATAACCATGAAAGATACTTCGTGAAATCGACTTAACTAACCTAGGAGGAAACCAAGTCCTCACGGGACATAACAAGATACATAATATGCAAGTCACTATGTACACTATAATAGACATAAGAATAAATAAGGGTATACTACTGCTAATCCGTTCTACGTGCTCATGCAATCGAGGACAATGTTCAACATTTGGGCTAACTGAGTCCCGGTACACGGGTAGCGCTCAAGTGAGTCGCTATCAAAGACACATCGGGAGTGCTTAACATGAGACACTATCAAATAGTCATCGGGTAGTGCTCATCACGAGACACTATCAACACAAACATGACACGTGCAATATAGCCCAAGCGTCTAGTGACCATCTTCCCCACCCAATAATACTAAATGTGTCAGTCAGGTACTCGTGGCTAGTCGAAAAAATCCATAGCAAAACTAATCGTGAGCTATCTATAAAAATGAGTCAAGTACCGTCATAAGAACCACCTCTCTACAAGTAACTGCAATATCAATACGTGTACTATCATGCATGAAACTGTGTCGTGTCTAAAGTTGTGTCAGCAGGGAATACAATATATAACTAGAGAACAAGTTAATAACTAAACGCAAGAAATACAAATATCGAAATAACCACAAATAATATTAAGGCATGAAATAGCAAACAAAATGGTAAGTATACTTGCCTGGCTTGTTGATCAGATCCGCAATTGAGGGTATGAAGAATATCCAAGGAGTCTTTGAAGAGTCTAAGGAACCTAATCAGTTTCCTTTATTAACAACTTAAAATATATGAACTAAGTTTTTAAAAGGTGAGAAGCCAGGCAATACTTAACAGGTTTTAATAGGGTCCCATATGCAAAGTTCCTTTTAAAGAGGACTGCAGCAATTCTTCTTCTCTTCTTATTTTGTATAGGGAATCACTTAACAGGTTTTAAAAAAAAGTAGTGGGAGATTTGTGGCTTCGTTGCTGGCAAGGTGTGTATAGGCTCGGTATGATGGAAGTTGGCCGGGGAACTATGGGAGGCTAGATCTCCAGTGGGTTGTATTGTCGAGGTGACTCTCATGCGATCGAGCACAGGAGCAAGCGGACACGCGTGCAGGCTCTTGCGGCATCAACAAGTGTGGTGGTTATGGATTGCAGTGACTGGGGTTCCGGGTGCATGTGACAATCGACAATAAAAGAGGGTTGGTGATGCATGAGTCATTGGGATGGTGGTAGGAGGGTCCACAGGCAGCCCTGGACAGATATATATGAGGGATACATACGAGGGAGAACATGGAGATTATTTAGGGTTATATTTTATAGAGTTTGGGAGTTATCCTCTGGTTATATATATATATATATATATATATATATATATATATATATATATATATATATATATACGTAATCAGTTAGATATGCATAGTAATTCCTATTGAGTTTAGGATTTTGTGAACTATATATTTAAAAAGTTTATTATATAGTAAGATATGGATATATAATATTTCCCTTTTATCTGATTAGTTTAATGTAATATTCTTATTAGCCTATTGGCATACCTTCATTTAGCTACCTAATTTAATCAACTAGGTTGTTCACTCTCTAACTATTATTGGTCATTTGCTTTATTTGATCAATACTTATGTATTTAAACATTTTATGCTTTAATATTTTTTTTGATAATTCCATTTATCTAATTATTAATTTATGCTCTATAGTTACTAATTAAATTCATTCCCGAAAAATTGGGAAAACCTAATTTTCAGAACAGAGGCTTTGCATTGCCAGTTGTGACATCAAGAGTGTTCCTACTGAATTTCAGTGATTAAAACAAACTAGCATATACGCGAATAGCAAAACCTATCAAAAAGGAAGCACGGACGCTCTGAAAATGTGAGCCTGTGTCATGTCGGACATGAATCGGGCACAACTCAGACACTCAAAAATACGCCAGTATACTCCAAAATAGGTGCTTTGTTTGTGTCACCGTGTCCTTACTGTGTCATTTCATATCCGTGTCTCCGTGCAACATAGCCTAGCAACATTGCAGTTCTAGGTGATATTCTTCGAGCTATAGGAAGAACTATGCAAACTGATGTGGAACTTTGTCATGATTCAGGTTCTTCATAAGCGGAAGTTTTTAAACTTCACGATGGGTTATTGTTTAAAAGAAGCCGACCATGTTCCCAAAGCTTTGTTCCGTCCATCATTCAAGAAAATTATAGCAGAGTATTGTAGGCTTTGATGGAAAAGAATTCATGTGACTGAAGTAGTTGGTTATGTGATTAGTCACAGAGCGACGCTAGACATGCCATCTTATCAAAAGGAAAACATAAAACACTGTATTGTATAGATTCTCGAAGATGACACACTTTATATCACAGAATTAGACGCTTCACATCTCTTGAAGTTTCCCTATCAAGGGTATCTGATGAAGGAGCTAGTACATACGAAACTGAATACATTCAACTCAACTGCAGACTGCTTGAGTTTACACTTGACTGTTGTACAACCTGTTCTAAATTTGAGATATCCAGGTCTTAACCCTCTCAATGTACCACTTCACTCCATAGTCAATTTATATGAAATTTCAAGCTACTTTTATTTAGAGACTTAAAAAAGTTTCCTTATTTTGCTTGTATTAGGACTCTGATTTTTATGAAGGTTATTAGGGTTCAGGAGAATAATTTTATTGGATTATTTTTGCTATGGTTTGAAGCCTTCGACTTATTTTGAGGAGATGGACAACAATCTTTTTTCATTTTTTGTGTGATTTGTGATCTTCTATGTCAGTTTGTGTTGATTGTTGAGCAATTGAGTAGCTCAACTGATTTTTTATATTGGTTCTGCATCACAATTCATACTCTAACTCCATGCCAATATCTACCTGACCTTTCCTATATCCTGATATATTAATTCATGCATCTAGGAACTTATGTGATGACAAATTATGCCATGTAAGGTGCTATTTAGGATGATTATTCGATCCTTTTTAACATCTACTACCTGCCAATTAGCCTTCATTGTTTTTATTTAGCTCTTTCTTGCAAGTATTTACCTCTTACATGATTTATGATCAGCATTTGAGTTATCAAGCGTCATTATGATGTTTCTTTTTCATTTTTTCTCTATACACTAGTTCTGTGGTTGCAAGTTGGTTCCTCGTAGTGGATATTTGGATGAGTGTAACTATTTTGAACTATATCTCATAACTAAATATTGTTGAACAATGGAATGGTGATAGGTGAAATGTCTAACAAAAAAACATTGTGTTGGGAGAGGAAGGTGAGATTTCGTATGTGGTGAGAAACTACATGATGCAGGTAGGTTAGTTGATGCTCGAGAGACTAATCTGTATTACATGTTGGTACATTCCTTTGTCAATTGTTCTTATATTCTTTATTTTGAATTTTGTTAGCGGATGTTGCTTTTGAATCTTTAATTGTAATAGTAAATCATACGACTAAAGGAAATCCATGAAAACATTGAAAACTTGAAACTGACGAAGAGCACGTATGAAACTAATGAAGAGTCCACATGATAACTTATCCATAATATTTTTCAAATAAGATGACATTTTGAGGCATAAATAAAGGCGAAATTATGGACTCTCATTTCTCTGTAATAATATATTTTTCTAAGAGCTAAATGATATAGCATCTTATATGAAAGCTAACTTAGCCAATCACCAGCATCATCCAAGCCTTATCCCATTGAAGTAGAGTGGGCTATGGAGCAGATGAAAAATCCATAAATGAATTGGCCTTCCAACTTCCAAAGTTCCCATAGACTGTAAAGAGTCCAGAGAAGGAGTTTAGATGATATAATTTGCTTTTTGGATTTGTATTCATACGTTATAGTTGTAGGACTAAAATAAAAAAGAGATACATAAGACTCTACGGGCCAAACAAATAGTTGAGCAATACTTTTTTTTTTTTAACAAATGCTTCATTCTAAAACTTCTTGGTACCTAGTTATTACTATATTTATATAGTACTATATATGCGCGTGTTGCACCTATTTCTTAATACATTTCAAAATAAGAAAGCAAATAGAAGGAAAAAAAACCCTAATATTGATAAAGTTCGGATATGATTTTCTGCAATCTGTCGCTGAATCAGTTGAGTGAAAAGTTTTGACTGCGGTGTAGACTGCAGAAAGAATGCTGGAACTTTTTGTTCCCTCCTTATTTTGCATTTGGCACTGCAATTGACTGTGCAGTTGACCGGTACCAATTTAACTTCGCCCACTCCTTTCACAGCATGCTCCTGCGTCAATCAAGAAACAATAAGTTGGTTAGACCTACTAAGGAAATGATTTGGAAGATTCAACTAAACACGAAGCTATTTGCTAGTAACAGTATAATGGTGACAGTCACTTGATAAATGTACCTAAGATTTAGTGCTAGTTCAATATGGCACCTTTGGGTGCATATAAGTATATTTTTTGAGAGTAGCATATAAATTTATGAATCATTTCTTTTGTCGAATATATTCATCTGTCACTCTGTTTTTCTATTTCATGCATAGGCGTGTATCTTTCAACTATTTAGTCTCAGGCTCTCTTTTGTCTTTTTAGAGAATATTCCTGGATTAGGCCATTGAATCAGCCACTTGTAAACGATTCGAGAACCGGTAGTTAAATCCCCTGTAAACGTTTAGATGACAACATGTTAAATTGCAATATGACTCCTTATAATTTAAGGAATCAGATAAAAACATAAGCCTGGTAGCTTGGTCCATGCCTTTCAATCTTTGTGACAAGTAATTTAATGAAGGTAGACAAACTATCTGAAGAAGGCACAACTAAAAGTCCATCTGATTTGGGATTTTGCTGCCTACTATACTCGATTTATAAAGCCATATTGCCTTACTAATGAGAAAGAATAAATTTTTAATTCCCAATTAATAAATTTATTGTTTCCTTAATTATAAAGCCATCTGTTTTTCATATTTTTAGAGGTAAGAAACAACATAAACTACAAGGATTTAGGTGCTTTCATAATGTGTGTGGTAGAATCTGCAGATACTGCAGATATTACTTGTTATTAGTCACATATCTAAACTTAACCTTTTGTTTTCTCCTTGCTTGGAGAGCAGCTAGGTTCTGGGACTTCCTTACCTGGCTTGGTAGCTGCAAAACTGGGATCAAATGTCGTATTGACAGACAACTTGGATAGAAGAGAGGTAGATCCATCTATATTGTATTCTTTACTCCAAAACTTGATGCAGCAGCAGCAATCTCATTGGCATTTATGCTCATGTTCAAAAGAATCATTCACTAGAACATGTGCAAAGAATATGAAAGATATATTTCCATTATATATCTGTTTTTTTAAATCATTGAATGCTGTATTGCAACTCTTTTCGGAAATATACTCAGAAATGGTCTTTTTGTACATTGAGATACTACAGCTGTTCCTCCGCTCGCATGGTATATACTTTTTATTATTTCATTTCAACTAATTGTTTTGTCCTGCATTAAGAGCCAAATAGCTCATTTTGTCCCAGTTGAGGTCTTGATATCTTTCTTCTGTATTTGTGGACCAACAGGTGCTGGACAACATGAGAGAAATTTGCAACCTAAACAACCTCCACTGCAGGGTAAATCTCCTCTCCTAGTGTGTTTACATCCTCAACCCATGGTTTGAACCTAGAATCTCAAGCAAGGTTCACACTATCGGTATCGGAATCGGTATTAGACAATTCCTATGAGTATCAGGATCAACGGTACCGGTTGTTTCCGATCGGAGTATCGGATTTTTTTTGTATCGGAAAACAAATAATGATTAATAAATTATTAATAATTTAGAAAATATATTTTATACATTTAGGCATAATTTTAAATATTTTCAGTGTTGTTTCTTAGTAGTTTTAAAAATGAATGAAATAGTAGTCATCTTTGCCGATTGATCTACATGTGATAGATATATTTTCTTCTTTTATATGCTTTTACAACTTTACTATGTTTTTACATCCTTGCTGGTTGGTCTTTGGTCTTTTTCGTTTTTTTTTCTTTCGAATTGACCATAAAAGAGACCCCCACTGTCTGTATCAGTCAGCATTGGATATCGGTTGCTATCGGATCGGAAATTCCAAATCGTATCGGTATCGGTCGATACTGCAAACTATGCTCTCAAGTTCCTCTTTATCACTACAAGTTCACTTTTCACTGACTAATCCAATGTTACAATGTCTCACTAAAATTCACTAAATGTCATCTATAAACGAAATTCTTTTATTTGCAGATATTAGGCCTCACTTGGGGAGAGTGGGATGCTTCTATGTTTGATTTGCGCCCTCGGGTTCTGCTAGGAGCAGACGTACTATATGACACGACTGGTGGGATTATTAGCATCTGAATCTGATGGGATCTACCTTCATTTCTTACCTTTAGCTAATAAATGACTGAACTCAATGTGCTTTGTTAAGATTTCGACGATCTCTTCGCAATGGTTGCTTTCTTCCTGCAGAATTCCCCTGGATCGGTGTTTATTACAACATACCATAATCGAAGGTCTCAATTTTTTTTCACCTACTAGTGCTTTGATATTTAACATGGACATAAGGAAATATGAGGTACTGTCACCGACTTTAATGATTTTGATCTGCAGCGGTCACCATCTCATTGAGTTTATGATGGTGAAGTGGAGATTGAGATGTACAAAACTTTTGGATGGCTTCTCTTTCATTCCACCGTGGAAAGCTTCGTCACTCCAAGGAAATATTCAACTTGCAGAAATTATTTTGGATGACCAAGATTCAATATAACGTAAGCATCGAGCCTCATATTTGGGTCTTATTATTTTAGAGCAACTATTATATATAAACTAGTATATATATGTACATGTGTTTCGTGTTTCACGTATTTTATAGATTATTATTAGAAAGACTAAAAGACAATTGTTGTAGTTATTCTAAATTTTATTAAAATTACTTAGAAAGACTAAAAAATAGCTCATGTAATTACCTACCTGTTCTAATTAATTTAATAAATAATATTAATTGATAAACATATGCAAGGATATATTTGGAAAGAAAAATTTCAATGAAAATCTGATTTTTTTTCCATTATATAGTAGTATAAATAAGCTGTAGATCTAGTAACTTTAGTTTCTTTTGTCCGATAAGAAAGAGTGGGTATCAAGTCAAAATAATGTTTCTTTACTAGAAAGTTTTTAAGTTTGGGAAGGTAGAAGGACAACATCTAATACTGTTTTTTTATGTTTTTTTTTTAGTTTGGAAACGTGAGGAGAAGTACTTAAGGTAGTCCATATTTACATTATTTTGATAGTTATATATCATCGTATTGATGTACTTTTTATTTATTTTTAGTTTCTAGCAAAAGAACATTCTTTTTAAACGTAAACTTTGACGTAAATATTATTTGGATGCTTAAAACTAAATATGTACTTCTTTTTTTTTCACAAAAACACGTTTAAACTTAGCTTTGAAAAAGTAAAAAAAATCTCGTTTCTCAATCTTTTTTGACAAATGTTTCATAAAATTGGACATTTTTTTTGCACACAACTACAAATGTTTCCTAAAACTAATTTTCTAATTCTCTCCGTAGAACTAGAAAGACCATACAAAATTTCATTTTAAAAATTATTTTTTAAAAATATTTTACCAAACGGAATCTAATTTTTGTTTCTTAAAACTTTTTTTAGATGTAAGTAACAAAACGCAAAGTCAAAATTTATAAAACTATTAAAACAATTTTATAACTTCTTTTAAAAAATTGTTTTAAAATCAAAAATTATGAAAATCTATCCAAACATAAACCATGGAGTTTGAAAAGTTTATAACTAAGTCTTCTTGTGAGTTCTTATGTATGACTAGTAACGTGCATGTTCATTGCACGCACATAAAAAAATTATTGAAAATAATAATTAATTATGAATTTATTATAAATATTGTCGTCCCTAAGAATTGAGGATTCAAGTGCAACGCCATCTCCTAATCAATTGATACTTTCTTCTGTCTTTATTTTACTAGTATATATACGTGCGTGGAAAGTTTAACAAACAACAATTTTTTAATTTTTTTACTACTTGGAAAGAGCAAACATCATCTTCTTTTAATTTTTTTTTTGTATGTAACTATTTATCTACCGATGTTAAATTTAATGAACAATTTTAATTAATAAATATAAGTAAGAATATTTTTGGAACAATTTTTTTTTACAGTGAACCCTCAAAATTTTCTTATTATATAGTACTATAGTTTAATTTTATCTACTAAGGGGTGTTTTTTTTCTTCCATTAATTAGAGGTGTGACTATTTAGAGGTTGGGGGTCCATCTCACTAGAGCTCCAATTAGTGGTTTAGAAAAGTTGTTATTTTTTTCCATTAATTAATGGTTATATGTTTGTTTTTCAATGTCTAATAAGACATTGATTTACTTTTGTACTCTTATTATAAAGTATTCTAAAGATAAAACATCTAATGCTATGTCAAAAAAATTTTCATGACAACTTTAATTTATATGAAAATAACTTTATTAAAATTTAAATGAAATGTCACACTCCTAAACTATGTTATGCAAGTCAAAGTAATTACAGAACATATCATAAACAAGTCTCTTACCACTCACAATATCTACAACATCAAAAGTAATAAAACTTTTCAAAATTTTATGTATAATTCTGCCGTAATTTAATCACACAATTTATGCATAAATTGTTGGTATTTCTTTTTGTTCCTCTATTTTCAGATTTTGTATCACCAGTGTTAATGATACAAGAGGAAAAATACTAAAGTTTTTAGGGTTACAATGGTCTTTTTATCTCCAAGTAGAGGTTGGGTTGCAAAGAAAACGTCAAACTATTGCCGAGTCGTCAAGCTCTAATTACATCTAATTAGATGCACAGAAAAAATGCATTTTTGTTGGCCAACCTCTCACAAATTACATACTATTTGGGAAGGGAGAAGAATGGGGAAAAGAAAAATGTTGAGAGAAAAGTGGACAAATAAAATAAAAAGTGATGGTGTTTGGGGAGGGGAGAAAAAATTGGGAGGGAGGGGGAATAATTTGAGGGGAAAAATCATGTGGGCTCCACTAAAAAAAAAATCCCAAAAAATAAGAGAAAAATGGAGAGAGATGATAAATTTTGAAAGAATTTATCCAACTACTTCTCAAAAAAGTAAGTATAAATTATAATATAAGAAATAATAATTATATCTTTATCCCACCGACAAAAAAGAAGTACTTAATAGTAATTATATCTTTATTCAACAAAAGAGAGAAATTTATTTTTCACTTTTTCTTCTCCTACTTTTTTTTGGCCATTCAAACAAGGAAAGCCAAAAAAAAAAAAAAAATTCAACTTAATTTTACTCTCCTTCATTTCCTACCCTGCAAATTTTTCTTTCCATTTTTCCAAAAAGTTCCCAACACACTCTTAGTGATTAACATTATCCCCATTTCTTAAGTGTTAAGTGGAGGGTGGTTAAATACAAATAATACTTGAAAAAATGATACAATTGAGGTAGTATTAATAAAGTTAATAATAAAAAAAATAAAATTATGTATTAGTAATGGAGTAAATATAAATAACTCTAAAAACAAACACCCCCTACAAGATTAATATATATTTTTTTTCATATGTTGATAACGTTTACAGATTACGAGACCTGTTTTTGAAACAAGTTATGATTTTTTTTAACATTTATTAAAAAACACATACATGTTTTCTGTCAAACATGTTAATCATGTTTACAGGATTCAGATGTTAATAAGCATATTTTATACCCTTTGTAATGTATTTATGTTATTATTTTTTTATTACAATGCAACTTTTGGTAACTTTTCCTTAAAAACTTTTGTATTTATTTTTAAAAATGAGTTTTTTTTTTTTGTTTCTTCTTACTTTCTTCACTCCTCCTTTCTTAGCAACCTCCATTGCTCCCACTCCCACTCCCACACCCACCTACCACTCCCTCATCACAAGTCCCGACCGGCTATCTGTCGCCTAACCATCGTTCGTGCGAGTGACTGAAGGGTGATTTGGGTTTGCATGGAAGAAAGAAAGAGAATGAGCTACATGAAGAGAGGACAATGAGTTTCTGGACACTATTTGAATGCCACCAAGACAATGTATATGCTAATTTATGTAAAAATTGGCCCTTGATCACAAATTACGCTATAAATTTGAAAATGTCTGAATACTTTTTTTTTTGCGTTGTCCGACGTAACGCACGGGACTTTGTGCACGCTGCGTTATATGCCATTTGGACCCATTGTCCTACATCTTTTTCGCGGTTCTATCCTGAGACCGTCTGCCTAGCCAATAAAATTATACCTCTCCTCACTGACCACAAGAGTCAACTGAGTTAGGTGTATTTGTTCTGTAACTAGTTTTGCAGAAATATTCATTATTTATCCTATAACCTTGAGGATTTTAAAAATACTTGGTGTATTTGTCCCGTAACTAGTTTTGTGGAAAGAAATTTCTTTTAGGTTTAGTCACATAAATATCCATATCTTATTTGTCTAAGACTCTTATGTACACATACCCCCATTTCCTCCTCTAACCCAAGTAAGTATTAATTTTTGAGAAATTTTGACTTATCCACCCACTTAATTTATCATAATTAAGGATGCACCCTACAGTTTTTTCATAATGTACAAGACGAGAATTTTGATTCTATTGTATGGCCGAACAATATCAGTTTCTGATTTTTTGGAGGAATTTATGGCAACCTCCCATTTTTGACGGAATTCGTTCAGAATTGACGATCAATCCATTTGACAAAAAAATTTGGACGAAAATGTTCCTCTCTTATTTACCTCCTCCTCTTCCTTCTCACCACCTCCTCCTCCCCCCCTCTCCGCCACCGCAGCCCGCCTCCGCCTCCGCTCCCCTCCCTCTTCCCGCCACCACCGTCGCCGCCCTCTTCCCGCCACCGCAGCAACAACATCAACAGCAGCCGCCGCTCCCCGCGGCTCGATTGCTGATGATGATGAGGGGAGGGGGGTGAGAGGGAAGGGGAAGAGGAAAAATAAGGAAAAGGTACATTTTCGTCAAATTTTTTTGTCAAATGGATTAACAGTCAATTCTGGATGGATTCCGTCAAAAGGAGAGAGGTCTTGTACATTATGAAAAAACTGTGAAGTGCACTTTTAATTATGGTAAATTAAGTTGAGGGGTAAGGCAAAATTTCTGTTAACTTTTTTTATGTGGACCGACACTTCGTACGGGACTTTGCGCATGCTGCGTTGCATGTCCTGTGGGCCCATTGTCCCACCAACTCCCACCATTAATAAATGGAAGGAATAATACGCCTCCGTGGTTCGATCCATTGATCTTCTGTCACCCAGCCGGGATCTTATACCTCTTCTCGGTAACCACAAGGGTCATTCGAGTTCGGTAGTAGGTATTAACTTAGTAAAGAGTCCTCGCCTTTGTTGACTTTTCAAACGGCCTAACCGTACCTAACATGCTTGCACCAGAAATTTCCTTATTGTAAAGTTGCAGGACCACATATGCTAGAAGAGAGCCTGGACTAGCCTTAGGACGAAGATTTCCACTTGTAAGTTTAACACATTCCTCTTCCTATCATTGGGGTCCATGACGAGGTCACAACTTGTCATATTTTGTACAGTTTTTAATACAGCATCGTCGGGAGGAAGAACAAAGTAACATGATAGTTAACCCTTTCAAACTCTACTGATCAACAGTTGCAGCAGGTTCAGAGCCATTTGAATATATCAGTTGGAAGCTCAAAGTCATCTGGAGAGCTATCTATCACATGCTTCTTACGAATAAGAAAACACAAAATGAGAGCTCTACTTGTGCCATGTGCACTGCAGATGCCTAACATGATCATGTGTTGCAATTCATGAGAACTGACGCAACGCCATTATGTATATTATTTCAAAACCAAAAGTCAGGATCGGTAACCCTTTTTTTTTATAATCATAGGAGAACATGCAATGTGTCTGACTGAACCAAGGTTTCCAGTTTCAGTATCGGATCCTTTCTATGACTCTGAGTATCGATATCGACAATTTCGGATGGAAGTATTGAATTTTTTGGTATCAGAAAAATAATAATTATTAAAATTTAGAAAAAAAAATATTTTATACATTTATGTATAATTTTAAGTATTTTTTGTGTTGTTTTTTAGTAGTTTTGAAATTGAATGAAATATTAGTTACGTTTGCTTGCGATAGATAAGTTTTCTTTTTTACATGCTTTTACCGCATTATTATTTTTAAATCAGTGCTGATTGGTTTTTCCGTTCATTTTTGTTGTTGTCGAATTGATTGAAAAAAAGACTCCCAATATTGATATTGGTCGTTGGTCGTATCGGATCGGTATCGGCCGATACCGTAAACTATGGACTGAACTAGTGAGAAGACAGTTCTGTTTTACGGACTGAACTAGTGAGAAGACAGTTCTGTGTTTGTTAAATTGTAAAGTCAGCTGAAGAATAAATAAAATAAAAAGAAGCAGCTACTGGAGAAGGCCGCAAGTCATGGGGATTCTCTGCAGCTAATCCCATGTGCAACAAACTTCCAACTTGCGCCCAAGCGTCGCGCGTTGCATGCGCTCCCTATTTAAGCACTGGGCCGAGTCTGAGTGTACCATCTCATCCCCGAGTCATTCCTTAGCGAGAGGGAAAGACGTACAGTACAGAGTGCGACAGAGAGAGAGAAAATGGTTGCAACCATGGCCGTGTCAATCATGTGGGTCGTCTTCTTAGTTAGCAGCTACTTGTACACCGCCGTCGCTGGCTTCTCGGCCTCCGGGTGGAGCAAGGCCAGCGCGACATTTTACGGTGGAGGGGATGCTTCTGGAACCATGGGTATGCTGCATCTCTCGCTCTCTCTCTTTCTTTTTCTCTCTACTAATATAAGGTGGTTTAGAAACGACTCAAAATTGAATCTTTTACGTGCACAATATTAGTGTACGTTTTATATATATATATATATATATATATATATATATATATATATATATATATTGTGCTCAATTTGTACAAACAAATCTTTTGTGTTGAATTTTTTTACTACCATTGTTGATGAACTCTTGAGCTCTGTAATTGTGCAGGTGGGGCTTGTGGGTACGGAAACCTGTACTCGACGGGCTACGGCACTCGGACAGCAGCTCTGAGCACAGCCCTGTTCAATGATGGGGCTGCGTGCGGACAATGCTACAAGATTATATGCGACCCCACGTCGAATTCCAAGTATTGCATCAGAGGAATGTCCGTTACGATCACTGCAACCAACTTCTGTCCTCCAAACTACGCTCTCCCCAACGACAATGGAGGTTGGTGCAACCCTCCTCGCCAGCATTTCGACATGGCCCAGCCGGCATGGGAGAAGATCGGCATCTATCGTGGAGGAATCATCCCTGTTATGTACCAAAGGTAGGCTTTGAGCCAAGATCTCTTAATCATCGATATCGAAATCAGTATTGGACTATCCCTATAAATATCAGTATCGACAGTATCGACGGTTTCGGATCGAAGTATCAGATTTTTTGGTATCAAAAAACAAATAATTATCAATAAATTATTAATATTTAAAAAAATATATTTGATACATTTAATTCATTTAGACATAATTTTAAGTATTTACAGTGTTATTTTTTAGTAGTCTTGAACAATGTTACCAGGATCGTGGGTCGCTTTGGTACGTGGTACGGATATGCGGTACGGTACCTCAGCCAGTACGCGGTACGATAGAGGTAGGCTTATTCGGTACACTATTTGGAGTCGTCGTTCGTTTTTCTATGGATCGTCTTTTGTACCCATATATAATTATATAGAAGCATACACCAAATATCATAAGTTCATAACCAAAGCCATCAAAATTCAAGTGAAGGAAAGCATAAACAATATTCTTATAACTAAACCAAATATCATAAGTTCATAACAAAAGCTATCAAAATCCGGGTCGCTAAATTTGACGAACTGGTCGCGAACGCACTCCGTTCGGAGTCGTTCGTCCCAATTCGCGAGACGTAGGAGGGTTGGCGAATTATGCAACTATGGTTTTGAAATTGAATTAAATAGTAACACCTTTACCGATTGGTTTACATACGGTTGATAAGTTTTCTTATTTTACATGCTTTTACACAATAGATAATTGGTCTTTTTTTTCTTTTAATTTTTTTTGTCGAATTGACTGAAAAGAGATCTCCAATGACTGTATCGGTCGATATCGGATATCGGCCGATATCGAATCAGAATATGTCAACCGTATTAGTATCGGCCGTATCGAATCGGTATCGGCCGATACTTTGCTCTTAATCAAGAATGTCTTGTTAATTTATCAACACGAAATCCAATGCAATCTAACGGAACTGTGTGACACAGGGTTCCGTGTAAGAAGCACGGTGGGGTACGGTTCACCGTCAACGGCCGGGACTACTTCCAGCTCGTCCTCGTAACCAACATCGGGGGTGCGGGGTCGATCCAGTCGATGTCCATCAGGGGATCCAGTTCGACCGTCTGGAATGCGATGTCGAGGAACTGGGGAGCAAACTGGCAATCCAATGGCTATATGAACGGTCAGGCCCTCTCCTTCATGGTCACCCTCACCGACGGCAGCTCCCTCGTGTTCCCCGGCATCGCTCCGGCCGGCTGGAGTTTCGGACAGACGTTCTCCAGCAGCTTGCAGTTCTCATGAAAGCTATCAACCAAATGAATCAATAAAAAAAAAGGGTTCCAGAACGATTCATTCATATCAGGGATTGAAGTTGGCAGAGGTTTGCTACTACTTTTACTGGAGTTGCCCGCCAAAATACGAAGTTATACATGTATTCGTTATTTCAACCCTATATATTATTGCTATGCAATTGGTTTCGGTACCGGAAGTAAAGGATGAGTTCCGAAAGTCATTGCAATATTGAGATATATGTAATCACGCAAGTGTATCTGTTATAGTATTATCATGTTCTATCTCAGTACATGATCTGACTATATATTATGTGATTGTTCCTGTTTTTATCATGTGGCGTCTAAGAGCATCCACAGTAGGGACGGACATTTCAATAGTATACTTTAAATTATTAAAAATTATGTAAATTATTATTTTTGGAGTGTTCTTATGATATTGACACAGAATGATATACTCTAAATTAATCTCCTCTTTTTTCTTCCTCTTTTTTCTCTTTATTTTGATTTTCCATTTGGTAAGATTTTTTTTTTCTTTTTTTTAATTTTAATTTTTATTCTCTATTTGGTTATTTTTGGTGGGTCCAACAATTAATATAGAGGAGGTAAGACACGCTTCAAATCTGAAGTGTCTTATATCTTTCAAGCAATTTTTAAGTATGTACAAGTGACCACTGCAGCCTTAAGTGCTACAAAATTTGATTAAAGTTAAAATGTAGCACTTGAAACTTCTTCCACTGTGGATGCTCTAACATGATAGTTGATACGTCAAATTTTAACAAAAAAAATTAATTATTCAAATTTTTTATTTTAATTTTAATTTTAATTTTAAAATTTATTATGTCAATTATCACATAAAAAAAAATAGTTTGAAGAGACAATTTGAAAGAATGAATATCATTATTCATATGATTTCCCTTTTCTTTTTATCTTCTCTCACACGATATCTTCCCTCATCCCTTGACTTTTATTCTCTACTAGACTAGGGATGAGGATTATTTGGTTTTGACCGAAAATCAAACTTTAACTTTTATTTGGTTGGATTTAAAAAATAATAATCGGTTTAGTTTTAAAAATACTAAAAAAATATTCGATATCTTATTTAGGTTTCAATTTTGGTCAAAAAAAAATGAATAAAATTTGTATAATTATATAAATATTCTTAATTCTATACATATTGTATAATTAAAAATATGTATAGAATTCTTCCTTGGAAACTTAGTTCCTAACATGATGGAAAGGACATATCAAAAAAATAAAATAAAAATGTATACATTTTGAAAACAACAATTCTATGTTTGTATTTTGAAGTTCAACTTTGATAATTTAATATAATTTATCTAAATTTTAACTTTTAACTTTAATATAATTTAACAATTAGTCCACTTTCGATCCTACTTTGAAATACAATAAACATGTGCATAAAAATTATATTTTTAATATAATTTATCTAAATTTTAATTTTGAGTCCGATCCATTAAACAATCGAAATAGTCCAACCAAATAAACCAAATAAACCGAATCAATTATATTTTCGGTTATGATCAATTTACATTCTTTTTCGGTTATGGACAATTTCGGTTCGATTTCGATTTTAAATTTTTTAGAATATCGACTAATTCGATTTTGAGTATATTTCGATTCGGTTGAAATCGAATAAACCGAATAATCATCCCTGCAATATACTACTACATAATACTATACTTCTTTGCTTCTTTGGTGCTACCAGGAAAGGAACATCTAGCAATCACATTACGCATGTGGGCAACTTTTTTCTCCCTTACAATTAGATTTGTGGAAAAAAAAAAGCATAATTAAGTCAGTAATTGATATGCCCCCATCTTGCCGGTACTAGAATTAATGTTGATCGAACTGTATTTGATAGGAATTTCGGTGGAGAACTCAAGAAGAAGAAGAAGAAGAAGAAGAAGAAGATCTGGAAAAGGAAATATAGGGTTTTATTGATAAAGGAAAAGAGATTGAAGAAGACTTTACACCCATTGCAGGAAGGGAAAAAAAAAGACTTAACAGAAAGAAATGATATGGCATTATCATTCTTCCCCACTCTCTCACTGATATTTTCTATTTACAAGGAGTCAATTAACAAACTAACTACTCTTGCTGACTGTGGAACTTGGTGTTGGTTTTGGTTTGTTCTTTTGCAAAAGTTCAATTCCTCTCTCTTTCTTTAGTCTCACATCGGATGGGGCAAAGCCTTCCTATGTACATATATTAGTTTCTTTCCTTTGCTCTATTAAGTTGTTGTGTGGGGAACCCCTTGGGCCACACGCGCGCGCCGCCGCCGCCGTCCGGCTCGGTTCGGCGCGC
This sequence comes from Iris macrosiphon, assembly GCA_036927795.1. Lineage (NCBI taxonomy): Eukaryota > Viridiplantae > Streptophyta > Magnoliopsida > Asparagales > Iridaceae > Iris > Iris macrosiphon. The sequence goes on from JAYESA010000771.1 coordinate 72,912, forward strand.
GTAACGGGTGCGGGCGCCGAATGCCGATCCGATTTCCTCTTCGGGCTGGGACCCTAAAATTCTTTTTGCTCCTCTTCATTTTTGTTTATTTAATTTCTGAACGTTGAAAATCAATTTCGTTAGTTACGGATTGTTTGAAACGTTTTTTTTAAGTGTCCAGGTTCACCCATTTAATTTCATTGTGTAACGGCTGAATTAATCAAAAATTAATTCAGCCCGTTTTCCTATCAGCTTATATATACTTCTGTGTTCTTTGTAAATCATATCAGAAAAAAAAAATCTTACGAAACCTCTGTCAACATTCTGTTCAGTTCTTCGTCTTCATCTCCAAGCTCTGGGCAGAGCTAAGTCCTGGTCGTTCTCTCCAAGTCGTGTGCGGCAACGAGATACCGGTAGTGCGGGGATTTTACCACTAGGAGCTTTGGGTACGTCTGCACACAGATCCCAAATAAACTCTTAGGGCAGTGCTTCGTGCACGACTTCCCCAGAGGCCGGTAACATTGTTTAATTTTATTTTTGTATTATGATATTTTTCAAAAAGTAAAAGACAACAAATTTCTAACAATCTAAGAGTTTATTTCTTTTTGTTAAAATTGATTTACTGTTACTATAAATTTACAATTGTTTCAATTTGCTTACTGTTCGAAAAAACTGTCTATACTTTTCCATTGAAGCAATTTTGCTTACTGTTCGAAAATATATTAAAGTACCTATAATCACTTAAGTTAACTGTTGAAGCAATTTTGTTAACTTACTGTTATTATTTTGTTAGAATTGATTTACTGTTTCAATTTTGCTTACTTTCCATTGAAGCAATTTTGTTAGAATTGATATACTGTTACAATATTCCTACTGTTAAAACAGTATTCTCACTATTTGCTATTTCATCTCTTAGGCTAGTTACTGTTAGAATATTACTATTGATCTCTTAGGCAAAGGATTAATCAAGTTGATAGTTAAGATTCTTTCAATTACCTAATGTTTTCAAGTACCTACTGTTTTTAAGCAATTGTAACTTAAGCAATTGTAACTTATAATTTGATACTTACTCTGTCTTATTCAAGTTGATTTTTACTCTGCCTTAATCAAGTTACAATTGTAACTTAAGCAATTTTAAGCAATTGTAACTTACTCTGCCTTAATCAAGTTGTTTTTTTTTTTACTATAGAAAATATTCAAGTTGATAGTTAAGATTCTTTCAATTGTCACATACAATTTGCTTCATTTTAATCACTTAGTAATTTTTGAAAACAATCGAGGACAAAAAAAAAAAAATAGTTTAGTAAAAGGAAATTGCAAATAAAATCTTCAAATCTAAAGTTTCAAAGTAAAGACAAACTCGGGCACAAGCCGAAAGGGTCCTTCTGTCAACCGGGTGTAAACAACCCTAAGCGACACGGTACTTAAGAGTCTTCGGACCACCGCTAGCTGGAAACCGGCCCCTACAGCTAACCTGAGTTGATCAACACTTGAAAAACTAAAGATTTTAAGATTGATTAGCAAAGACCACCTAAACTATTATCTTGGACATTGTTATTAAATAAATTTATATTTTTCAGACTACAATCATGACTGGAAAGGAGGAATCATCTACTGCAAAACCTGCTAAGTTTGATGGTTCATATTTCAAGAGATGGCAGAGCCAAATGAAATTTTGGCTCACAACCTTAGGACTTATTTCTGCCATTGATGGGTCCACACCCATCACAAATGATTCTGATGAAACTGAGTCTGACATAGGAGTATCCACCTCATCAAAACCAAAAACCCCAAAAGAGATAGACTTTCACTGTTTTCATAGAATTATAAGCGCATTATCTGAATCCTTGTATGATATATTTTTTGAATACAAGAGCGCTAAAGAACTCTGGAAAGCCTTAGAAGATAAATACGGCTGTGATGATGCCGAAATAGAAAGGTTTAACTCTTCAACCTTTAATAGGTATTTCATGGTAGATAACAAACCAATGAATGACCAGCTCCATGAATTCCAAGAATACCTTAGACATATTCAAGCAAAAGGGACATATTTCTCAAATGAACATAAAATAGCATGCCTAATAGATAAGCTACCTCCCTCTTGGTCTGATATGGCTAAGGATCTTATCCATACACAAGGAGACCTTACCTACAATCAAGTCCTAAAGAAAATTAGAACCGAAGAACAAATTAGATTGAGGTCTAAGCCTAAGACTGAATCTAAAGTTAAGGTAAACCTTGTAGAAGGCCAAGGAAAACCCAAGTCTAATTTTCCTTATAAACCCAAAAAGAATTTCTTCAAGAAGAAGAAAAACTTTCAGCCTAACCACCAAAACCATCATCACCAAAACCAAAAACCTAGAAACTTCAGTCAGACTCAGGATCAGAAGAGGTTTTATTTTGTGTGTGGTAAAATAAACCATATGGCCATCAACTGCTACCATAGGAAGAAGGAAGCTGTCCAGACCTCCTACAAAGGAAAGGACTCAGTTAGACCAGAAGCGAACATGCTTCACAAAGGTTCTTCGAGTTCCTTCAGGTCTGTAAGCTTTCAACCCCTTATTAACCTCTCTTACCATTCCGATGATTGGTGGTTGAATTCTGGAGCTAATGTTTACGTTTCGTTTGATCGCTCCTGTTTTTCAAACTATCAGGAATCAAGTGGAGGAGGTGTGACCCTAGGAGATGGCTCAACGGCACAAATTATTGGAAGAGGAAAAGTTAACCTGAAGATGACATCAGAAAAAATCCTAACTCTTCATGATGTTCTTCATGTGCCGTCAGTCAGGAGAAACCTAGTTAGTGGATCCCTTCTTGTAGCCTCAGGATACAAAATTGTAATGGAGGCAAATAAAAGTAGTTTTTTCTAAGCATGACTCTTTTATAGGAAAAGGCTTTGTAAAAGACGGTCTTTTCATTTTAAGTACAATGAATAAAATGTCTGATTGTTCTCTCATTGTCTCAAATATAGAATCTTCAAATGTTTGGCATGGCAGACTAGGTCATGTGAACCTAGGTTCCATTAAAAGGATGATGACTTTAGACCTTATTCCCAAGACTCCAATAGATGACAAACACAAATGTGAGATTTGTGTTCAAGCCAAACACACTAGATTACCTTTCAAATCTGTGGAAAAAAATTCTGACCTTCTAGAACTTATCCATAGTGATGTATGTGACTCAAATAGGATTTTGACTAGAGGCGGTAGAAAATACTTTGTTACATTTATAGATGATTATTCAAAATATTGTTATATCTACCTTCTCAAAACCAAAGATGAAGTTCTAGATAGATTTAAGGTCTACAAATCTGAAGCTGAGAATCAATTAGAAAGGAAGATTAGGATCCTTAGATCTGATCGTGGTAGAGAATATACCTCAAACGAAATGACTAACTTCTGTGAAGAACATGGAATAATTCATGAGGTAACTGCTCCATATTCACCTCAGTCTAATGGAGTTGCTGAACGCAAGAACCGCACTCTGTTAGATATGGTGAATGCCATACTTCTCAGCTCTAGTACTCCTGATAACTTGTGGGGAGAAGCTCTTTTAACTGCCTGTTACATTCTTAATAGGATTCCTAGTAAGACAAAAGATAAGACTCCCTATGAGCTGTGGAAAGGTAGAGCACCTAGGATTAATTACCTTAGAGTTTGGGGATGTCTTGCTAAAGTCGGAATTCCCGAACCTAAAAAGAGAAAGATTGGTCCCAAGACTGTAGACGCTGTTTTCATAGGATATGCCTTAGATAGTTATGCCAATAGATTTCTAGTGACTCACTCAGAAGTAAATAAAATCTCTAACAATACCATTATAGAAGCAAGAGATGCAGTTTACTTTGAAAATATATTTCCTTTTAAGGATAGAAGTTCAATCTCTTCCTCCATACCCTCTACTAGTTCTCAAGTCCATATACCTAGCTCTCAATCTGAACAAGACTTAGAACCAAGACGGAGTAAAAGGAATAGGATTGAGAAAAATTTAGGAGAAGGATTCTTCACTTTTTTGATAGAGGGTGATCCCTCAACTTATGAAGAAGCAATATCGTCTCCTGATGCTCCCTTCTGGAAAGAAGCCATTAACAGTGAATACAACTCCATCATGGAGAATAACACTTGGTTTCTAACAGATCTACCTTTAGGAAATAAACCAATAGGTTGTAAGTGGATTTTCAAGAAGAAACTCAGAGCCGATGGTACTATAGAGAAATACAAAGCCAGACTAGTTGCCAAAGGTTTTACCCAGAAGAAAGGGTTAGATTATTTTGATACCTACTCTCCTGTAGCTAGGATCACTTCCATTAGAACTCTCTTGGCCTTAGCATCCATTCATGATATGCTAATCCATCAAATGGATGTAAAGACAGCATTCTTGAATGGAGATCTAGAGGAAGAACTTTATATGGACCAACCTGAAGGTTTCACTACTAAAGGTCAAGAAAAGAAAGTTTGCAGACTAGTAAAATCCCTCTATGGCTTGAAACAAGCTCCCAAACAATGGCACAACAAATTTGACAAAATAATTTGTGAATATGGTTTCTTGTCAAATGAGTATGACAAATGTATATACTCTAAAGGTACATATAAAAGTTGTGTCATTTTATGCTTGTATGTAGATGATATCCTTATCCTAGGTTCATCACTGGAATTGATAAATATTACTAAGAACTATTTATCTAGCCAGTTTGATATGAAAGACCTAGGAGAAGCCAACCTAATTTTAGGAATGCAAGTGACCAAAGGCAAAGAGAGTTATACTCTATCTTTAGCACATTCAATTGAAAAAATGCTAAAAAGATTTGAGTTATTTGATAAGAAACCTGTCCTTACTCCTTATGACAGCAGTATTGTACTAAAAAAGAATGGAGGATCACCTTTGGAACAACATAAATATTCACAGATGATAGGCTCCCTTATGTATATAACAAACAGGACAAGACCTGACATTGCATTTGCTATTGGGAGACTGAGTAGATATACCAGTAACCCAAATCAGTCACATTGGACTGCCTTGGATAGGGTATTTAGATATTTCAAGGGCACCCTAGATTACAAACTTCATTTTACTAGGCATCCTGATATCATAGAAGGTTATTCAGATGCAAACTGGGTAACCGACTCACATGATATAAAATCTACTACTGGATATGTTTTTACTCTAGGAGGAGCTGCAATATCCTGGGGCTCTTGCAAGCAAACTATCATAGCTAGGAGTACAACGGACTCTGAAATGATAGCTTTAGATACAACTTGCACAGAAGCTGAATGGCTTAAAAATCTTATTATGCATATACCTGTTTCTCTTAGTCCTGTTCCTGTAATTTCTATAAATTATGATAATAAATCTGTTATTGAACTACTAAAGCATAATTCTGTGAATGCTAAGATGAACAGGCACCTGCAGCTGCGCTTCAAGTCAATCAAAAGCCTACTAGGCAAATATGTGGTTCTTGACTATATAAAGTCAGAAAAGAACCTTGCAGATCACTTGACGAAGGGTCTGTCTAGGACTTTGATCCTAGAATCATCGAGGGGGATGGGGTTAAGCCCATAAATTAGTCACCAGCAGTGGCAACCCAACCGAGTCTGACTGGAGATCCCAAGAAGCCGGTTCAATGGGTAGAAACAAGCTGAACTTAGGTGACTTTATGGAACACTGACTCGAGATTAAAATCTCATTAAAATAAAGCCCAAGCGGCTGTACATGTGTACAATAACTCCCCATCCCTATGGTGACAGTGTTCCTGTGTGATATGGTTAGGATGAGTTTTAAAACTCTTAATAGGTCCAAGCTGTAATGCTGGGTTGATTCATATCACCAACCATTAAGGACTTACCTATATGAGAGGTCGTGAAGGCCGCGACTATGGGACAGGGCGATCCCAGACAACTCTCATGAATGTAGAAAGTGTGCATGGCCATTTAAAAGCGCCACCCGATAGATCAAGGACCTCTAGCGTACTATATGTGCTATTTTTCTAAATCTGGTTCAAGAAGACTGATTCAAGGCATAGTCCATCAAGCACTTCTTCAGATTAAGGCAATAGTCACTACGTGAGATTCAAGGCTGTAGTCCATCTCATTTATGCATAGTATTTTACTGCCCAGATACTCTCTCTCTCTATTTACTTCACTCTTATCTCTGTTTCGGAACTTGACCTTTTGGGGGAGATTGTTGGTTTTGGTTTGTTCTTTTGCAAAAGTTCAATTCCTCCCCCTTTCTTTAGTCCCACATCGGATGGGGCAAAGCCTTCCTATGTACATATATTAGTTTTTTTCATTTGCTCTATTAAGTTGTTGTGTGGGGAACCCCTTGGGCCACACGCGCGCGCCGCCGCCGCCGCCCGGCCCGGCTCGGTTCGGTTGGGTTCGGCGCGCGTAACGGGTGCGGGTACGCGCCCACATCTGCGGGCGCCGAATGCCGATCCGATTTCCTCTTCGGGTTCGGGCTGGGACCCTAAAATTCTTTTTGCTCCTCTTCATTTTTGTTTATTTAATTTCTGAACGTTGGAAATCAATTTCGTCAGTTACGGATTGTTTGAAATATTTTTTTTAAGTGTCCAGGTTCACCCATTTAATTCCATTGTGTAACGGCTGAATTAATCAAAAATTAATTCAGACCGTTTTCCTATCAGCTTATATATACTTCTTGTTCTTTGTAAATCATATCAGAAAAAAAAAATCTTACGAAACCTCTGTCAACATTCTGTTCAGTTCTTCGTCTTCATCTCCAAGCTCTGGGCAGAGCTAAGTCCTGGTCGTTCTCTCCAAGTCGTGTGCGGCAACGAGATACCGGTAGTGCGGGGATTTTACCACTAGGAGCTTTGGGTACGTCTGCACACAGATCCCAAATAAACTCTTAGGGCAGTGCTTCGTGCACGACTTCCCCAGAGGCCGGTAACATTGTTTAATTTTATTTTTGTATTATGATATTTTTCAAAAAGTAAAAGACAACAAATTTCTAACACTTGGTCCCCAAATCTTCGATTCCAATTAATCTGGCTTGATTGGGCTTGAGTCTGATACCCTCTGATACAACAATGTGATCTCCTTGATGACTAAACCTGGAGCTAGAGTTATTTCTATTATTTCATGTGTTTCTATTATTTTGATCAAATATAGACTTTATCCTGATCGAGACGTAGACTGGGTGGCAGTTCCCGCGCTCGAGACCATTTTGTTTATATATGGATATATAAGTAATTTTATTCGTGTAAAAAACTTTCAGAACCGCTTGTTAATGAATTACCAAGCATGAGTTGGACTGGATTAAAAGTCGCTACTTAAAACCACCCAAAATCGAATCTCTCATAACCGTTCATAGCCGGTACTCTAAAAACATCTCATAATCGCTACCTCCATAATTGCCAAGCATACCCTAAACCTGGAGCTAGAGATGGGTTGATACGATGCAATGCAATCTTCCTCAGTTGTATCGATAACTGATACTTGAGACTGATACCCAATGCTAGCGATTAAGCTGCATTAAGATGCAGACTGAGTCTGCTAATGAATTCTGCTATAGGATTGTAAGTCTGCTGCTAAAACTGCTGCTATTGCAGAGCTCTGATACTCCAATGTACACTGTATAATCCTGATACCACAATTTGGGGTTCTTATCAGTAATATTATATACTGTGCAGTTGCAATCGTTGTCTCCTCCCAAAGTTCGAAGTCAAGGTGGAAGATAAACTTCGAAAATCGGTAAGGTATCATTGGATTTTTCATATAATTTAAGTGTGATATTTCATTTTAGGGTAACGATGTTTATATTATAAGATATACTTTGGTTGCATAAGCTTAATCTGCATGATAAATCGGTAGGCATGTCTAGCACAGAGGAATGACGTCATGTTGGCAGCTCAGTTGGTCTTTCCTTTATTAATTAGGTTTGGATGATGAATATGAGTGTTTGATCGGTTGAGATGGCGTATGGTTTGTTTAAACCGTGGTATTGGTCCCAATGCAAGGAGGATTGTATATATACTAGGGCTAAATTATCATTATGACATTCCAACTCTAACGTTCAGACGTTTTTGACATGTTAATTTTTTACTGCTCGATTTTGGCACTCCAATTTATAAATTGTTCTTTTAAAGCATATTTTTTCAATTTTGAAGCACATCGGGATTACTTTAAAAGAATATATGACAATACAAGTGTTTACATTGCGCTTTTGTACTACAAGATATGTTTTTGAAGAAGTCTCGATGTGCTTCAAAATTGATAAAAGTTGCTTCAAAAGAGCAATCTATGAAGTTGGATTGCCAAAATCAAGTAGTGAAAAATTAATGTGTCAAAAATGTCCGAACTGTTGTAAATATAGATGTCCAAAGGTTTTCCATAACTTATGTAACTTATGGCCTTTGGTTTATATAATCTTGCTTATGGCCTTTGGCTTCTATAACCTATAGCCTTTGGCATTCTATTGTAAGCCTATAAAAGGACCATTCTAGTTGAGTGTTGAAAATGAAAAAAAAAAACTGTTCTTCTTACATTTTCTATCTTGTTCTTCTCTATTCTATAACACGTTATCAGCACAAAATTGCTCTAGGAAAATTGTAAGTCAGAATACACCTTGCATTATATTTGATCTTTTTGATTTGAATGCTTTATATTCCTTTTAGCTTAATTGTGAATGAAATTATGTGGGCTTAGACCCTTGGATGTGTTTTAACTTCCAGAACATATCTGTCAGTGTATCTTATTTTACATCCATTTAATTGGTAAAAATAGTTACTTAGCTTTTCACAGTAAGAAGTCCTAACTTTCCATGTATATCTGGCTATCATGTTGGATACTTCTACCATAATGTTTTAATGTTCGCGCATAATTGTTTTCGTCTAGCTCTGTAGGGTATGTTTAATGTCCACAAGTAACTATTTGTCATTTCAATCATGCATCTGGTTTGCATCAGTTACATAACACCTACATACTCAGTTCATAGTAACTATTTTTTTTTTCTCTTTTGCTAAATGCTTTATTTCTCTAATGACTGCACTTGTTTAGAATTGTCATGCATTCTTTCAAATATTTTTATTCTGCATTGTTCTGATATATCATTACTACATATGCATTTGAAAGAAAATGTTCGGCCAGAAATCTAGATTAAATATAAGGCTTGAAGCCAAAATAGAATATGTTAGGCATAAAGCCTAATGAATAAAACTCAAATTTGTAGATTTGAGTATTTGTATTATATTCTAAAGTAATACTTTTTTTTGTATTCAGTCCTATGGCAAACATCACCAAACTTGAGTTTGCTGCTCTCGATATTTTCGGAAGAAATTATTTAACTTGGGTTCTTGATGCTGAGATCCATCTGAGTGCAAAGAACTTAGGACATGCCATCAAAGAGAAAAATGAGGCAAGCGAACAAGACAAAGCCAAGGCAATGATTTTCATTCGACATTACCTCCATGAGGGCTGAAATCCGAATATCTTAGTGAAAGACCCAGCTGTTTTATGGAAAAACTTGGAGGAACGTTATGATCATCAAAAGAGTGTGATACTCCCAAAGGCTCGCTATGATTGGATGCACCTGAGGTTGCAAGATTTCAAAACGGTGAATGAATATAACTCTACAATGTTCAAAATCGTGTCTCAAATAAGATTGTAAGAAGATAATGTTACAAAAGAAGACATGTTGGAAAAGACATTCACTACATTCCATGCCATGAACATGCTCCTGCAGCAGCAGTACCGTGAAAAAGGTTTTAAAAAATATTACCGTGAAAAAGGTTTTAAAAAATATTCTCAATTGATCTCATGCCTACTTGTTGCTGTACAAAATAATGAGCTCTTAATGAAAAACCATAACTCCCACCCTACTGGATCACAACCATTCCCTGAAGCTAATGCAAGTAATTATAGACAAGGACGTGGTCGTGGTCGTGGTCGTAATTATGGCCGTGGTCATGGTCGCGGTTATATTCGTGGTAGAACTCGATACCAATGTGGTCCTAATTATCACACCTTCAACAAGAAGGTTGGGCCATACCACTTGAAGTGGAACAACAATGACGGAAAACAAAAAAAAGGAAAGGGTGCGAAAATAGATTCTCCGAAGAATTATGAAGAAGCCTGCTATAGTGTGGAGCAAAAGGGCATTGGTCTCGTACCTGTCATACACCAAAGCACCTTATTGATCTTTACCAAACATCTATCAAGGGTAAAGAAAAATAAAAAGAGATCAATTTTGCATATTTCAATAAAATTATTGATGATGAAAATGATCCATTGGAATTTACTCATTTGGATGTTAATGATTTCTTACACGAGCCAAGTGAAGGAATTAATGAGATTAAGTTTTGGGGTGATGATGCTAATGATGGCAATGGAAAAAACAAGAATGATTGAGTTGGGATTTAGACTATTTGAACTTTATTTTCCTAAATTTAATTTTAGTTCAATGCTTGTATTGTCATGTTTCTAAGTCTTTGTTGTTATAAGTTCGAATTAATAAATTAAGTTTTATAATATTTCTTACTCAAATTTTTTTTATTTAGAAATATGAAAAATAATGATGCAGTGAACAACTCCATCGGTGGAGATATATGTCTGGTTGATAGTGGATCAACACACATAATTCTTCGAGATCGAAAATACTTCTTGAACTTAAAATTAGCAAAAGCAAATGTTAGTACAATTTCTGGTACTAAAAAACTAATTAAGGGCTCTAGAAGAGCGAACATTATATTATCGGTTGGAACAAATATTTTGGTAAAAGAGGCTTTGTATTCTAGCAAGTCAAAAAGAGATTTGCTAAGTTTCAAAGACATACGTCTCAATGGTTTCCATATAGAGACTATGAATGAGGGGAACATGAAATACCTATGTATTAACATCCAATGATTCATGCCAGAAGCATGTGAAAGAAAAACTCTTAGTTTTCTAATCAAGATTGTATTAGGAAAACATAAGTGCTATAGAATCTAATACTGCGATAAACCAGAAGTTCAATGATCCAAAACTTTTTATGCTTTGGCATGATCGACTTGGCCACCCTGGATCGAGTATGATGCATCGAATAGTTAGAAACTCACGTGGGCATCCTGTAAACTCCCTCGACCAGATTTTAGCATTTAATAATAAATTAGGATTATTTTTATCAAATTAGGATTTATTGTAATATTTTAATTTATTTTGCTTACATATCCTATTGATTTGTGCACCTGTCCATCACCTAAATATCTAGAGCACTACACTGACTGTTATCCCCAAACAAAGTTTACTTACCCCTACTAGACATGACAGCCTACTATTCTAGACTTTGTGCAACTCACAGATACGCTGGTATGAGTCTCGTTTTAGTCACACAAATATCGTTACAAACGTCCGTATTAATTTTCAATTAATTTCCAGACCTGTACCATTGTCCCTTACAATCAGAATTAGAGGCCAAACAGGAACCTGTTCTGCCCAAACAAAAATACGTTATTATTCTACTTGAAGTATACTACGTTTAGTATATTTACACCGCACTGAAATTCTGGCCCTACACACTTTTAAATAATTAGAAAATATCGTGTGCATTAATTAATAATTAATTAATACGGTGATCCGTATCACCCAAAACCAGGCCCAGCCCCTGCCCAGACTGGCCCCCACACCCTCAAGGCCCCCACACAGAACCCTCCCTCAGTTCTGTATATTTCAGCAATAAGGTGTTTTTCCCAAACAATTACGTAATTGCGTAATTTCCCAATTTTATAGGACCTCTGTGCAAATTGTAAATTTGCAGGGTTTTATCTGCAAATTTACTGTGCGAGGTGTCAACCTCCCATTAGAGGGTGAACCTACACTGTTCATTCCAAAAGGAGTCCAAATTTAATGCATTTGTATGCATAAAATATCCTAAAAATATCTAAAGATATTTTTAATTGCAAATTACCAAAATACCCCCACCCCTAACCCTATTTACAAAACTACCCCTAACCCTAAATTCTATATAAACTCACCCTCTCCCCACTCGAACTCCCCATCCTCCTCCCTCAGCCACCCTCCGCCTCCGACCTTTCCCCCACCGCTTTGCCACCCCCTGACCTCCTCCCCGGCCGCCGCGCCATCTCCCTGGCCGCCGCAACGGCCGCCGGCAGACCCCGCAACCCAACACCAACAGAACCCCCCGACACCCCGACCGCCCCCAAACCCCCCTCCGGCCACCTCATACCACCGCCACCGCCCCCATCCCCTTCGCATCGACGCCCTCCGTCGAACCGACCCGTCCCCGCCGCCCCACGACCACCGCCCCGACCACCAGCTCCGCCACAGCGACCCCCGACCACCCCGACCGCAACCCGAGCACCCCCACCCGACTCCCTCAAACTCCCTCCCCCGGCCACCTCAGACCACCGCCACCACCACTGTTCCCTCCGCCTCGACCTCCTCCGCCGCCCCGACGCCCTGCACCGCCGCCTCCGCCGCCACAGCTGCCGCTGCAGCTGCTGCAAGCTGCTGCTGTTGCTGTTGTCTATAACTGCTGCTGCTATCGTCGTTCCGGCCAGCCGCCTGCCGGACCGCCGGCGACGACGGCCAGTGGGCCCCCTATCTGTCAGGTATAAATACCCCCCTACTATACATAAATACGTATATATAGGTATATGTATGTATATATATATATATATGTATATGTATATTTATATAAATATATAATATATATAATTTTATATATATATATATTAAATATTAATTATTAATTATAATTATAATTACAGTATATATACAGTAAATATACTATATTATTTATATATGTATATACCTATGTATTTTTTTGTTTTATATATATATATATATTGTCACGCCCCAGTCCCAAAATGCCGAGGGACTGGAGATGCGCGGCAATGGCCAGCAGCACGCACCGATGGATAACCCAATTTAATGGAACCATCAGGGCGTACTTAAGCTGTAAATAAGGTCTACTACACAAGTCACACTAATCTCATCCATAAAGATAAAGTAATAAACTATATACTGAATGGAAATAAGTAGCAACAACAAATCACAACAAGTCAGTCGGAGCAACAATCCGACTTAAGTCTGAATAAACTGGCTCTATAGGCCAGGAACAAAGGATATAAACATGAAATAAATAAATGAGTACTGGGACAGGCACTCAGGAGAAGTCCTCGGCAGTCACCTCGTCTTCAGTGTTCGGTTCTGCTCCAGCAATAGCTTCAGCTCCGGTCCCGTATACCTCGGGATACTGCTCCTCAGCTAAACCTGGGGACATAATCCATTCCAGGTCCTCAGTGGACATAGCAAGGCACAAGATAAAACAAGCCAACTGAATAAGCAGTATAATAAATAAATGAACAGTAGGGTAAACTAAGTAACCATCTATATGATATGCAAATGAGAGCAACACTAGTACTCAGGCTGAGACCGCTACAAGCTCTGTGTCGGGGAGCCGGTAGCAGTAATAACACGTAAAGGGTCTAGCTCTGCTGGAGAGTCTACAACCTCACAATAATAGTAGATATATATATATATATAACAGCCTGTAGCCTGTGTGTCTCTCCCCACCCAATGTAATCACGCAAGCCATGATCATAACGTCTCATGTCCATGTCAGCGGGATTATAACTAATGCAACAAGTCATACTGTCTATAAATAAATGTCTCTATCAAGTCCTGTATCCTATACAGAATCACCACGAATATCTCAGGAGGATTCTGTCCATGATAGTGTCAAGTGTCCTGGGTTGTAGGGTACTTGATAGGTCAAGTACAAAGTAAGGGGATCGTAAATCCATCTCTAAATGACGAACCCAACACCGCGTACGGTGTCGGCACCCGACTATGATCGGACACTAGGTACGTCATACGTTCCCTAGGTTAAGCAGTTTTAAATTAGTTTATATGAATTTGCACAAGAAATCTAGCAGAGTATTTTTACAGAAAATATGAAAATAATGACTGCAAGTTTGGCAAGGTGCACTTGCCTGGTGTTTGAATTCCACTTAGGTCCTGGTTTCGGAAATTTTCAGAGATGTCTCCGAAAGCTGAAATAAACAGTACCATCACGCTCAAAAGGTGTCAAACAGCTAGGAACGCCTGTCCTTGGGTCCAATTTGGAGACAAGGGCAAAAACGACAATTTTGGCCAAAAACGGGGTCCACCGGTGGGCCCGCTTTGCACCGAAAAACGTGTCAGGGTCAACGGTCTCCAAATTCACCAAACTTAGTGTCAACAGGTCAGGAACGCTGATACGAACCCAACGGAGCTTTTAGATTTGAATTCTGATGAGCCGATCACGAAATCGCCCGTCGAGCGGGGCCTGTGGGGCCCACGACACGCGATTTCGTCAACGTTCTCAGAATCGGACCAAACTTGACCCACAGGACCAGCGTATCGCTATGAGTTCGGTGGCGCAAGTTTCGTCTCGATCCGACGTGTGTGCACGAAATTAGGGTAAAATGCAGAAAAGGCGGATACGGGGCGATGTCCGCGGATACGCGTTGATTCCGGTGTGCACGCACACCCGAATCAGCTTCCGCGAAATCCTACACGTCCGTATCGATGAGGCGCACGTATCTGTGAAGACCGCACGCGACCAAGTCGTCCCGTTTGGCGGGGCGTACTCAGTTCCGGGGTAAAACAGGGTCTG
>JAYESA010000771.1:90000-99103 GCA_036927795.1 Iris macrosiphon
CACCTACAACGCAGTCAGTGACCCCGGTCACAGGACCCCTCAGGCACGACTGCAGGAACAGATTTTTGGCACACCCAGCTAGAGGACGTAGGCAAGTATACCTTGCCAAGTTTTACTGTTAAATTCTTAAACTGTTGTATATTATTTTTAGTAAACTTACATATAACTGTGTGTGTCCGAGATTGCCTCGGGTACCGTCAATGGATACGTTGACAAGTAGTGTAACTGACTTAGACTTTAGCAGACTTACCTACAGCTGCGAAGGTATCCTAATATCCTCCTAGACCATAAACACTTGTACACGCAACACGGTTATATTTCATTTTAGGATGCAAGTTGCGTACTCGATTAGCTATCGGTACGTGTGACGTGCATCACGGTTTAGCACGAAATCAAGAAAATTTGGGAAGTCTATGACTTGGCATATAGCTACATTGGGCAGGAAAGACAACTAGTAGGCGTATGGGACACCCACCTCCTTGAATGTTATACCTTCGGATACCATGCTCCTCGGAGATGGCCGATTGCAGAGTGCCCATGTGTCTGGAGGCATATGTGGCATATATTAGCCAGTCACGACGATTGGTGAATTAAGTCAGCATATGTCTAGCCTACATTTTCCCATACGTACTATAAGGTCTTTAAATTGCATTCACTTAGATGGTTAGCTCACCCTTTATTCATTCAGTATTTACATATGGCATATTTTTATGTATCTTGTTATGTCCCACTGAGGACCTGGTTCCCTTTCAGATCTAGACGAGGCATACTACCCCACAGTGTACGGACCCGGACAGGAGACGAGGTACGCCACTGAGGAGGAGCTAGAGGTGCTACCGTCAGAGTCTCCCTGATCTTTAGCAGTATGTTCACCTGGAGCTGGAGCTACTTGCCTAGATAGACGATGCTCTAGTCTATCTTATTTTAGCACTTTCATTATATTTTGTAGTGTGTTTGTTCCCACCAGACTCATCTGATTTGTACTATGACATTTTAGACATCAGCACTTATATATATTTCAGCACTTCTTTCACCACACTTGATATTTTGTGGATGAGATTAGACTTTACCTGTATTAACTTGTTAGTATTTTAGGACAGCGTAGCACGTCTCTTTGGGTCCATTAATTGGGTAATCCCTTAGTGACGTGTCAGCTGGCTAATGCCACGTGGCCTGGTTCCGTATATTTTGTGATTGGGGCGTGACATGGTTTAGTGGTGGCCCATGCAGGTCTAGTTAATTGCTAGTGGTATGATAACATGCCCAGCAAGCCTACAATAGTATAGGAATACTAGGTCTCATCCACTCTGACTTTATCCTTATTTTTTTTTTTGCATCCTGCTTGATTATTGTATTATTCTTCCTTCGTGCTTTTCTAATTATTCTATCTTCTTCAGAAATATGGACATACCCAGTGGACACGCGACTGATGGGGTTGACCAAGCAACAGATCCCTCGTAAGATGTCCAAAGAACCCCAACCACCCCGAGAGACCAGTCCCCGAGAAGGATACTGGTCTATCCGACAATCCCGTACCTTCATCAAAATCCTACCCAGGAAGCAACACCAGCCCAGCAAGAAGGGCAAACTTCCCAGGCACCGACACCACAGGCGGAGACACCTTTGCCTCCACCTCCAGCCCTTCCAGCCCTGATGCCACAACTTGAGGGACAACCTCAAATGTTCCAATTTCTCCAAGCCATGTTGCAGGCACAGTGGCAACAAACTGAGAACCTAAGGCAGAGCTTGATGACGGCTCTGGAGAGGACAACTGCCCCAGCACCAGCACCTGTCCAACCAGCTGGCAATGTTCGAGGCTTTCGCCAGATGGGCCCGAGAACCTTTTCTGGCAGCGAAACTTCGGAAGAGATCTCAGATTGGATCTCCAACACGGAAATACTGCTGGAAGGTTCACAGCTTCAACCAGGCTTATGGATGACCGCAGTGAGGGCCCAACTCTTAGGCAACGCCCATCACTGGTGGGATTCCATAGAGCGCAGCGTCGACAAGACCCAGACTTGGGAACAATTCCTGGAGTACTTCAATGCAAAGTACTTTTCAGCCACGGTCAGAAATGTCCTGTACTCCCAGTTCCTGCACCTGGAACAAGGGAATATGACCGTCGATGCCTATGACACAGAGTTCAGTCGACTGAGTCGATTCGGTACCATCCTGATACCGAACGAGCTGGAGAAGGCCATGAGGTTCCATCACGGCCTTACCTTTGAGCTCCAAAGGTATACTACGACGCAGTCGAGGATCTCCTATGAGGAGGTTCTTTCAGAGGCGAGGATTCAGGAGGCCATTGGCCGAGGAGCAAGGCGCTCTAACCCAACCATACCGGCCAAAAACCAGCCCGAAGCAGGAGGACCAATCCGTCGCCCGGGAAACCAGACACAGCAGAAGACGGGACCCTATCAACACAAGGAGCTTCTGACTTGTCACCATTGTGGCAAGAAGGGACATCATGTCCGAGACTACAGAAAGAAGCAGGGACTATGCCTGATATGTGGAGCTAGTCAACATATGGCCAGAGACTGCCCACAACGCAGAGATGCAGCACCCCAGAACGGGCAAAGACTAGGAGCACCAGCCCAGAGGATGCTACCCTCAACTGGAGGTCAACATCCCTCAACATCTAGAGTTTTCAGAGAGGACCTCCCCTGGCCACACAGGAGACCCAATTCAACAAGGCCAGACAGCAGTCCGTAGGACAAAGGCACGGACAGGCCTTTGCTTTAGCTGCAGTTGCAGAGGAGCCGGAAGGTGAAACTATTACAGGTACCATTTTAGTTACATCATTACCTGCAACCGCATTATTTGATTCTGGCGCTACACTGTCTTTCATATATAGTAGTTTCATAGCCATGCACAAACTAGCCACCTCCCCACTGCCTAAATGCTGGAAAATTCTTACCGGAGGAGACATCATACCGGTTACCAGCACTATTAAAACGTGCTCGGTAGTCGTATGTAGTAGAGAGCTGAGAGAGCGATTTTTGGTACTCCCAATGCCAAACTTCGACGTTGTCTTAGGCATGGACTGGTTAAGCCAGTATAATGCTATACTAGACTGCGGGAAGGGAAGCATCATATTTAGACCACCAGGTCACCCGGAGTTTGAGTACATACGAGGCACCATCGAGCAAGGAGTAGGACAGACACCTAGAGCTTACATGGCGATGGAGACAGCACCCCCAGCAATTGTTACAGAATTCAAAGATGTATTTCCGGAGGAATTGCCAGGCCTACCGCCTGACAGAGAAGTGGAGTTCACTATAGAGTTGGTGCCAGGAGCTGCACTAGTATCCTCAAATGTGTACCGGCTGGCAAAGAAGGAGCTAGACGAGTTGAAGCTGCAACTAAAAGAATTACAGATCAAGGGATTTATTTGTCCTAGTGCATCACCCTGGGGAGCACCAGTATTGTTTGTACCAAAGAAGGATGGAACATATCGTATGTGCATTGATTACAGAGCCCTTAATGCTTTGACAATAAAAAACAAGTACCCCCTGCCGCGGATTGATGATCTGTTCGACCAACTGACGGGAGCAGTGGTATTCTCAAAAATAGATTTGAGATCAGGCTATCATCAGATAAAAGTACAGAGAGAAGACATTCCAAAGGCAGCATTCAGGACTCGTTATGGTCACTACGAGTTCCTGGTGATGCCTTTTGGACTGACAAATGCACCTGCCGTATTTATGAACCTGATGAACAGAGTCTTCCACCAATATCTGGACCAGTTCGTGGTAGTCTTCATCGACGACATCTTGGTGTATTCGAAGAGCCACGGGGAGCATGAAGAACACTTGAGACTAGTGTTAGAGACACTAAGCCGTGAGAGTCTCTATGCTAAGCTGAGCAAGTGCGAGTTCTTCCTTGATCGTGTCACTTTTTTTGGACACGTTATCACAGGAGATGGCATCTCGGTGGACCCAGCGAAGATCTCATCTGTAGAGACGTGGCCGACCCCTACCAACGTCTCAGAGGTGAGAAGTTTTCAAGGACTTGCCGGGTATTACCGGAGGTTCGTAGAGAACTTTGCAAGAATCGCAAAGCCGATAACCCGTTTGACCCGCAAGGAGCAGGAGTTCATCTGGTCAGAGGAATGTCAGATAGCTTTCGATGAACTGAAAAAGCGTCTGACTACAGCTCCTATTTTGACCATACCATCTGGATCCGGAGGATTCGTAATATATAGCGATGCATCCGGAAAAGGATTATGTTGTGTCTTAATGCAACATGGGAAGGTTATAGCCTATGCCTCTAGACAACTGAGGACCCATGAGAAGAACTACCCCACGCACGACCTGGAGCTTGCCGCAGTCATCTTTGCCCTGAAGCTTTGGAGACATTATCTATACGGCGAAAGAGTGGAGATATTCACTGATCACAAGAGCCTGAAGTACGTCTACACCCAGAAAGACTTGAACCTGAGACAAAGATGCTGGCTCGAAGTGATGACATACTTCGAGATTGATCTGCAATACCATCCCGGAAAGGCTAATATGGTACCTGATGCTCTAAGCAGAAGACCCACGACATTCTTCCTGAACACCCAACCAGATCTATTAAAAGATCTAGAAAAATTGGGTATAAAGGTCATTATGCCAGAAGTTGACGGCCAATTGTCAAATTACCAGTTGCAATCAACATTGGTCGAGAGAATCAAGGCTGCTCTGCCAACAGATGCAAGATTTCAGAGACTTCGACAAAGAACAGAGGCTGCAACCCAGACAGGATGTCACATACACGAAGATGGAACTTTAAGATGTGGAGAACGTCTGTATGTTCCAAATGGAGAACTTCGTGAAGAACTGATGTCAGAAGCTCACAGCTCAACATACTCTATCCATCCCGGTGGCACAAAGATGTACAGAGGACCTGAGGCAATACTATTGGTGGCATGGAATGAAGAGAGAGATAGCACGCTTCGTGACAAAATGCCTGGTGTGTCAGCAAGTCAAGGCTGAACATCAAGAGGTCCGCAGGTCTACTTCAACCCTCCCAATACCTGAGTGGAAATGGGAACACATTACTATGGACTTTGTTACGGGCTTCACAAGAAGTCCCAGTGGTCGTAATGTTGTATGGGTAATCGTAGATCGACTCACCAAGGCTGCTCATTTCTTACCTTTCAGAGTCGAACAATCTACAGAAGTCTTGGCAGACATGTATATGAAGAAGATCGTACGTCTGCACGGAAGTACCAGTCAGTATAGTGTCTGACAGGGATACGAGGTTTACATCTTACTTTTGGCGAAGTATGCAAGAGAGTCTTGGTACCTGCCTAAAGTTTAGCACCTCGTACCATCCCCAGACAGATGGACAGTCCGAACGCACCATTCAGACACTAGAAGATATGCTGAGAGCATGTATGCTTGATTTCAGTGGATCATGGGAAGATTATTTACCATCTGGTGGAGTTTTTTCTATAACAATAGCTATCAAGCGAGCATCCAAATGGCTCCCTTTGAAGCATTGTATGATAGGAAATGTCGTTCTCTAGTATGTTGGAGCGATGTAGGTGAAAGACAGATCCTAGGACCAGAATTGGTCGTTCGTACGGTGGAGAAAGTAAAGAAGATCCAAGGACACCTGCGAGCAGCTCAGGACAGACAAAAGTACTGGGCAAACGTAAATCGACGAACTCTGGAATTCCAAGTGGGAGAACATATGTTTTTGAAGATCTCACCTACCCGAGGGAACTATCAGATTTGGAGGAAGAGGAAAACTGAGTCCGAGGTACATCGGACCCTTCGATGTGTTGGAACGCATCGGAGAAGTTGCTTACAAGCTAGTGTAAACACCCTGATTTTTCAGAATATTTTAATATAATTTTTCCCAATTCTTCGGTAAATTTTTTTGAAAATAAAACCTGGGTAATTTGTGATTAAAAGATTTTCAAATGCTGTTAATTAATATTAAAATATTATAGAAATAATATTTTATGGTGTAAAATGGAAAACCGGACATAGGGTAATTGTTTGCGAATTTATTGGACTCCGAAATCATTTTTAAAGCCATAAAAACCAACGTAGAATTAAACCTAATTAAACCTGACTGAACCCGCTTCACTTGAACCAAAATGAACCGAACCAACCACTGAACCGAACCAAACCAGCCGTAGCCGGGTCGAGTCGGGTCGGATCCGAATCGAACCCGACCCGAAACCCAAACCGAACCCTAAATCGAATTTCCTCCTGAGTTACTGTTTCGACCCTATTTAAGCCTCGGCGTCCGTGCCCTCCGCCGCAAAACCCTAAGTAGCCTCCGCCGTCTTCATCGACCACCACTTCCCCTCAGCCTCCGTCGACCTTCCCCGACTGTTTCGCTCAACCCCTCGCCGTCAATCTCCCCCCGACTGCTCCGCCTTCCCCCGCCCGAGCCCGCTCGACCATCCCCTCTCGATCCATGCCCTAGCCACCGTCTCCAACACTCGCTGTGCCCACCGCCACCCCCCCCGCAGCAGCGGCCAGCCGAGCCGCTCCGCCTCTTCGACTCGTCCCCCGCTCCGCCCTCGCCGTCGACGGGCTCCGCCGACCAGAACGGCCAGCCTCCAGCAGTCCTAGGCACAGTCGCCCCCGACCCAGACACAGTTCGTGTCAAGGAGACACAGCGGACACAGGACCAGGACACGAAATATTCACCCGGACACGGAGAACTTCTCGTTCCATGGAGCCCTGTTCAGGTAAGCTGTTCTCTCTCCTCGTTATTCTGTTTTCAGTTCCGTCAGTTGTGTCGCGTAGAATGTATAACCCTCTCGATGCCCGTTAGCAACCCGCTCGGTGCGTCGCGTCCTGTGGTGATCGCAAACCGCGATCCAAAAACAGGAAAACCAACGCCTTATTTTACCCCGGAACTGATGTGCGCCCCGCCAAATGGGACGACTTGGTCGCACGCGATCACTTTACCGAAATATGCGCGTCGTTGATACGGACGTTGTGGATTTCGCAAAAGTTGATTTGGATGTGGTGCACACCGAAATCAACGCGTATCCGCCGACAACGCCCCGTATCCGCCTATTCTGGAATGCGTCGTAACTTTATGTACATACGTCAGATCGAGACAAAACTTGCACCATCGGACTCGTAGCAATATGCTAGTCCTGTGACCCAAGTTTGGTTCGATTATGAGAACGTTGACAAAATCGCGTATCGTGGGCCCCACAGGCTCCACTTGATGGGCAATTTTGTGATCGGCTCATCGGAATCCAATTCTGGAAGTTCCGTTGGGTTTGTATCATCGTTCCTAACTTGTTGACACTAAGTTGGACAACAATCTAGAGACCTTTGACCCTGAAACGCTTTTCGGTACAAAGTGGCCCACATGTGGACCCCCGCTTTAACCCAGAAATATTATTTTTGCCCTTGTGTCCAAATTGGACTTGAGGACAGACGTTTCTAGCTATTTGATATTTTTAGAGACTGTTGGTAGGATTATAAGCTTTTGGAGGAGTACCCCTACCAGGATCCACTCAGGACAACTGATTGGTATTCAAACCCAAGGCAAGTGTACCTTCGCCAAAACCCTGCCCTAGCTCTAGCTACTTATTTTCTTGACTTATTTATACATCAGTGGGCAAGTATACCTTGCCCAACTCTTGCAGTTCTTCATTGCATATTTCCTTGCATTATTTAAATTGCTGTGCATGCTTAACTAGGACAGTGTGACTTACTTAGCGTCCGATTCATTAGTCGGGTGCCAACACCGTACCTCGATTTGTGTAAGTCATCTAGAGATAGACATCGTGACCCCTTTACATTCCGTACTTGTCTTATCAAGGACATCTATACCCTATGACACTATTCATGAGACATGATCCTTTCTGAGATATTCATGGTGATTCTGTATAGGATACAGTGATTTGACGATATGACATTATACTCTCTACATCTCTATGACCCTTGCTTGCATAGCTTGCTTTGCCGGCCATGTACATCGAGCATGGACAGCTGACGATGTTTGGTTATATTGGGTGGGGAGAGACACACAGGCTACAGGCTGATACATATAATACTATATCCCCTATTATTGTGAGGCACAAGACTCTGAAACCCGAGCTTGCCCATTACTCATTATTACTGCTACGGCTCTCCCGACACAGAGCTTGTAGTGGCTTCAGCCTGAATTCTAGTGCTGCTCTCGTATTGCATATCACATAGTTGGTTACTTAGTTTACCCTGCTGATTATTCTATTTGCTGCACTGATATTCATTTTGGCTTGAGTTATTTCTGTACCTTGCTATGTCCCCTGAGGACCTGGATCTGGATGATGTCCCCAGGTACAGCTGAAGAGAACTACCCCGAGGTGTACGGTACCGGAGCACTCCTTAGAGCAGAACAAGGAACCGAGGACGAAGTGGTGGCCGAAGACTTCTCCTGAGCCCGGCTTCAGCTATACAGTATTTTTATTTTCAGCATTTCAATTCCTGTCTATTTTTCCTTGAATGTAACAGAATAATTCTCAGATTTGTTCCCGAGATAACCTTATTTGATATTGCATATTTATTTCTATTGCATTTATTTCCTGGCATTAATCTGTGTTATTTCTGTGGATGAGATTAGAAATACCTGAGACTTGTACTTATTACTGCTAGACTACAGCTTAAGCATGCCCTGATGGATCCATTAAATTGGGTTGTCCATCGGTGCGTGCTGCTGGCCATTGCCACGCTTCTCCAGTCCCTCGGCATTTTGGGACTGGGGCGTGACAGCCCCCCCTCCTCCGTCGAGCTTCTCCCGCATGCTGCTAGCCCTCGCCTCGAGCATCCGCTGCGCTTCCCCCACGTGCGCCTTTTTAGAGACGTAGAATCGCGGGAGGAGGGAGGGAGGAGAGGGGGTGGGGGTGGGTTAGGAGCAGGAGGAGGGAGGAGAAGAGGGTGGACAGCCCTAGTAAATTTTGGGCTAGCCTAAGTAAAATTTATTTCTAACTGGACTAGTACCAATACTGGACTAGCCCCGAGTCATTTTTGTAGTGCCTTCATCAAGAGCCTTATATAACTACCCTCAATTATATGCATATTTTGTAGTTGAAAATATGTATATTTTGAAAACAATAATTCTATGTATGTATTTTGAAGCTCAACTTTGATAATTT